>JAKGRZ010000071.1:0-123074 GCA_022537955.1 Schmidtea mediterranea | reverse complement strand
GATTGTAGCAGCGACTTGACTAATTTTTCTACTATTTAATATTGATCCATTTGCACTATGACAATGATCGGAAAATGCACAGCAAGGAGAAGGAGCGATGCAAAAATGAGAAAAAGAATTCGATCCATTCCATAACTTCTGCATTGAAAGCTCATTCAGCATAGATGAATCGTTGTTGATATTATTACTACAATGGGCATCGATTGCACCAACACTAGAAGGTGTATCGGTTACCTCGCTAGAATCACCAGAACAACAACCATTCATATACAATTGTAAATTCTTTGGACGGGAGATTGTGGAGCTGGATGCGGCGACAGACGATATAGTGGTAGCGACAGCATTAGCACCGGTATTATTATTAGCAGTTACTAGCGTGCTAAGTGCAGATGAAGACGGTGAAATGATCATTGAATTCTTTGGAAACGATGAATTAGTACCTAATAAAATATTATTAGCAAGCAGCTTATTATATGCATGTGTTAAATAGCCCCACCAGCCTAATAAAAATGTATGAATTGTGCAAAAATCAAAAGATACACCAAAGCGCAACAGATAATGACTTTTGATGATATTTGCAGTAACCATGAAACAACATATTTTGTATATTAGCCAATTTATCAGATAAGTAAATAATAAAATAAGCCCTTGCTGTAAAGTAATTATTATATTGATGAAATAATTTTCGATTATATAATAATCATCAAAAATTATTTCATCAATATAATAATTACATTGCAGCAAGGGCTTATTTTATGATTTACTTATCTGATATTTTAATTTATGCTGCTACCAAGGAATCACCGTTTGATATTAGCCAATTTAGTTTAATTAAATGAACAGATTTTTGTTGTAAATAAATATTTAAATCTTCGAATTATGTCTTTAATAAAAAATGATGACAAAAATGGTGTCAGGTGACGGTTTCCTTAAGTTTGTCGTATTTGAATCCATGGTATATGACACTTTGTCGAGAACGTCCGGTGGCAAACTTGAAAATAAATAGAAGTATTTTGTTCTTATGTTTCGAATGTTAGACAGTTCAAATGAGGCATCAGCTTAAACAAACATTTTTTGCACTTGAACAGTAGGTTTGGAATTTTGGCCGGAAGTAAGTTATTTTCCAAACTGTTGGAATCATACTTCTGACACTATTTTTCTCATAATCTTTTATTAATTAGAAGATTTAATTAAATTAAATTCACTAATATACAAAATATGCTGTTTATCGTTACTACATCAATATTAAATAAGAGTTTATTAATGTTTAATTTTGTTTTTAAAGTAATTTATTACTAATATGGCACCGAGATAAATATTCAACTATAGATTCACAATTTCATCATCAAGAAGAAGCTTAAAAACTATTTTGATATTTGATTTTGTTCATATTATTTATTATTTTTTATAAAAATACAACTGATAAATATATAAATGCTATTTTTTAGAGTATTTTTTAATATTTGCCATTTCCACCCTCAAGTTATTGATCACTATCGACTGAAGAAATAAATTAAAATGAATCAATACAGAATTGTGTTTGTATTATTAAACTTATTGAGTTTCTTCAAATAAGAAGAATAACGAGTTATGTATTCTCTGTTTTTAGATTTCCCTGAGTCCTATTGTTTGTATTTTGTGTTTATTAGTGGATATAAAATCATGTATAGATTCTGATTATGAATATAGATGTCATAGATACAATGCTAAATACATAGGAATGACTACTCGTCATCTTCGTTCTCGAGTTTTTCATGACTGTCGACTGAAGGAATTGATTAATATTAGTGAACACAATTTTGTGTTGTATTTGAAGAATTATATTGAAATGCTATGAGTAAAACGATTTTATGAAATTATGAAAAAATAATACTTAAATTTAGTATAATTTTGTGTAATTTATTTTCTATCTTTTTATATAGTAGACCATTAATTATTTTCAATTTTGTTATCGACACACACACAAACATAATTATTATTAATAAGATTTTTTATATTACATTTTTATAGTATTATATATTGTAATTCAGGATATTGATTATTGCGCTTTGGTGTAATCAGAAATGAAATATATTTCAAATAAACACTACAATTAAAAATTATATATTTTTTCAAGGGTGAAAATTCATGCAAATTTGTGCAATTATTAATTTCAAGCTCATCAATTTTTTCCTTTTATCACAGTTCATGACACCATGCATTTAATTAAATTTGTGATTTTTCAACAACTATATGTTAGGCAATTACACTTTATAAAGCTGTTGTTTTCTTCTAAATAACGATTTGTAAATAATGTATTGCACTAAACTTGACAAACCGAAACAGTATAACAGGATGCTTAGATATATTTGGTAAACTAATAACGGAAGCATAATGATGACATGAAATTTGAACATCTGTTGAACTCATTTTCTAATTATTAATGAAATTAAATTTGGAATAAAAATAATATTTCTTCAAAAATTCAGAGACACCAACATAAAAATGATTGGAAAGAAATAAGAAACCTACACGAAAAAAAATAAATATGCAAATATGCCAATTTTCTATTATACAGATAGAAATTAACATTCGCGATGAAAACTAAAAAATAGATTTGTGTTGCCTGGAAAATAGAATATTAACAATTATTGATATGAGATAAAGCTTGCTTTACTATCAACAGACTCACAACAATGTAGTAAAATTTCTTGTTCAGTACAATAACAAATCCGTTTCCATTTTCCCATGCTAATTCTAATTTATATTTTTCAAAGTTTGAAATTCAAACAAATTTCATTGATAGAATCCTTTTACAATTCCGCTTCGTTCAATTCACAATTAAAATACACAAATTCAATATCAAGTTGAATCAATTGAATTTCTTCATCAATAATATATTTACACCAATTAATGTTTGCTTAGCTGGTGCTGGCCTACCATTATATTTTCTTGGTGCTTTTTTATTCCGATATTTGATTTTGTAGCTTTATATTATCTTATTCAGTGGATTTTTTTGAACTGAAATATTTACAGAGATTTTGATTATAAATGTGTAATAACAATCTGGGATTTACATAATTTTGCCAATTTTCAAGGACAGTCACCAAAGGCAACTCATAGCATTCTCTGAAATTTGATACTTCATTCTTCAATTTTTATCTCTGACAACCTGCCTAAATAACATTTTGTTTTTCGTATTTGTTTTTATTAATTAGGGTCGATCCTTTTTCTTTGTGCCATTTAATTTTTTTTGTTTTCTTGTTTCTCTTCTATTCATTTACCAACTTTTTATATTCAATTTCAAATTTATAAAAGTTGATTCCACATTTATATTTCATTTGCTAGCTCTTCTCAGTCACTATTTAAAATTGTTTAACATAGCTAATTGTTTTCAACAATTCAATCCAAATCCCATTTTTATGGAAATGTTAATTCCTATAATTATTTTTTAATTTTTTCTACATACAATTACTTGAAATACGTAGAAAAATCTCTCTAAATAAATCACAATTTTGCATGAAGAATTTTGCAGTGAAAATCAAGCATTATGACTAGAAGTTTTAAATAGTTGGTCATAATTTAGTCACACAATTAATAATAATATTCAATTCAAAAGATCAAATATTTACTAATAATTTCTTCTATAATATTTATAGTCCACATTTTGTTAAAACAATCGATACAAAGAAGATAAAAACTTTGATTTGTTTTCATTTAGAATTTCGTTTACATTTCTTTCTTTCAGACTATAAATCAAAATTTATACAAAGTTTTGGCAAACATTGATCTGTAGTCTCAAAGAAAGATAAATGTAATACATATTTTGAGTTTACTATTTAATCTGAAATATTATTACACCTGTCAATACAGTTTATCAGGAAATTACCCTCTTCAACGAATAAATAGATCCTCCTTAAATTTTCTTCCTAAAAATGACCTTACGCAACATGACTTTGAATTTGATATTAAGGGGGATTTTGACTGATCAACAAATTGCTCAAGATGAATTTGTTAAATTGCCACCAAAAGATTGTCTTTATCGTCATTTTTCATTTTATTAATTTTCATTGTCACTATAATTTGAAAATTTATACTTTTCTCTGTAACACAAATGCACTGCATTTATCAAGTGTTACGCATAAATTTTTAATCTATAAAAATGAAAAGTAAGATATTTTTCAGATTATATATCAAAACACAGAAAAAACTAACAGGAAATTATTAAGAATAATTCTGAAGAGAATTTTCAAATAAAAATATATCAACAATGAAATTTTTTTAAAAAAGAATCAAAAAAGATTATAAAAGTTAATTTTCAAGATTTAGCAATATAATTTCATATTTAAATAACATTTTAAAAATAATATCTTACTTAATTCAGTGTCCAAAATTCAGTGTCCGTAATTCAGTGCAAAAGTTTTAAAAAAAGTCTTTCTATATATAAAAGATAGTGTAACAAATACTAAATAAATCTAACATTTTCATTAAATCATTTCCGGTCAAACTGATTTGTAACACATTTTTCAAAATAATATTAATTATTCAAAATAATAATAATTTATTAGCATAAGAATGTAAATACAGATTTGTTTAAAGTTTTAAAAATAACGACTGAAGCATTGCCCTCGTTTCAAAAATAAAACGGAACCCCGTTTAAGGATAACGGAGAAAGTTTAGGTATTTTGAATTTAAATTGTTGTTATATATATCTCTTGTTAATTATAAGTAAAATTTCAAAGAAAAATAATTTAAAAATATACCTCCATTTATAGTTGCCGTGAACGCTGATCGCAATGCCGGTAACCCAGGAGTAGGAAATATTTTGAATTTTATTAATTTTTCAATGTAATCCCACCTTTGGGATCTTTCAACTAAATCACTTCTTACTTCATCGACAGCAATTCTAAAATACTTTTCAGAAAAATTATTTGAACAATCAATAAACTTTGCTTCCTGTAGTTCTTTATCCATATCATCAAGATTTCCGGAATGGGCTATTCGCAATGATCCTATTAATGAACTTTTCTTTTTTCTCAATTTTTCACACTAATCGATATTCAAAGTAAATAATTGATACAGAATCAAAGTAAAATTAAAACTATTGATCCATATTTGTTAATATTCCTAACTCCAAAATGTCATTGACTTATTTATTCAGCTGATTTATTCTTTGATAGAGAATATAAATGTTATTTTGAAATTGGAAAGGGTCTATTACTGAAGACAGGTTTATTAAACAGAACACTACAAGTTCACTTTCAATTTTAAAAATGTCATAGTAAAACACAAAAAGATATAGAACATGTATAAAAAATTTAAAAGATTACAGCTGAATCTGTACAAAATATAACAGAAACCCAACTACTAATCAGCTGTTAGCAAAAACATATTGGATATGATATTGCAAGTGGTTTGTATGAAAAAAGGAATTTGTACACTGATATATATATATATAATTATGTATCAATAAACACATGAAAGGAAACTGAATAACTGCTTCAGTGCACTTCATTTCTAATCACAAAAGATCACGTGGTATTTATTATCAAACATATCTGCTTATTAAGCTTTAATAGAAATTTTAAATTTCAAATAGATTATTAAAATGTTGTAGTTTCAACATTAATTTTATACAAATTTGACCAATATTATGGTTAATATGTAAAATGGGCATAACTTTTTCAAGTTGAAAAATTTAGACATCGGGAGGTAGTTATTGGTGTAAGATAACAAACAGAATAATCTTGAAAAAATTTTGAAATATCGAAATTCTCAATACATGGAGATGCTTCCAATAGATATTCGTCCCATTTGGTTCTAGCCTCTGTTTTGTAATCTTTGCATAAGAAAAATAGAATAGGATTCATAATCATATTTTTATAAGAATAACGTATTTCAACACTATCAAAATTCTATAGTAATAAGTGAAATGTTTCTTTTTATAATATCATCCCATAACGCTAAATTTTTATAGACATGGTGATCAAGTCCATAGATAAAAATTGAACATTTATCATAATCTTGTTAAAATATAGCAATTAATATTTTTTCTAACATTTTTTTTTTTGATTTTATATGAATTGCAATGGACTTTCTTCCAAACTTTAAATAAAATGTGATAAATTAAATAATTATATAAAGTGATTAATTAAAATAGCAATAAAGTAATTTTAAAAAATAAATAGGTAAATAAATCTATTTAAATCAAAAACTACGGTTGGATTGTGTTCTGATCTCGTTTATCAATTTACATGTAATGGGTGTAATGCCACATACTTTGGAGAGACTTCCCATCATCTCTGTACTCGAGTTCTAGAGCATTATCGATTGAAGGGTTTGACCGATATTAGTGAGCACAATAGAGGCTGTAAAAGTGAAATAGGAATGTCTGATTTTAGAATTTTGTTGAAAAGTTTTAATAATTATTGGGAATGCGTGATATGTGAAGCATTGCTGATAAGGTCATTGGATCGAAAGATTAATGTATAAAGTGTTGTGACTTCGAATGTTTTAAGTGTTTTTAAATATTTTAAGTATGTTATATCATGTTTATGTATTGTTTTTATTTTTTAAAAAACTGTAATATTATTAAAATAATTTAATTTATAAATTACATTAATTATTTAAAATTATAATATAGATAAAAAATTATAATATTTATATAAATAACATTTAAAAATTAGTTAAAAGTATTTGAATATTTTTGAAATGTTTATTTATTTCAAAATTAAATTAATATAAAAAAAATAATTTGTTTAAATTATAAGTTAATTCATAATATTTTTAGTTGGTTTTGTGTAATTGAAGATGACAGTTATGTTGTCGAAATATATCGTACGAAGAGATTTTTATTGGCGTTATCTTTTAATTAAATCGTTGCCAAATTTATTTAATTATTTATCTGTAAATAAATCTAACAATTTATTTACCTATATTTACGATCATAATATGATTTATGTGACATTGTTATGACCTTGAAAGATTATTGATTTCAAAGTGCACTGTAGTGCTTACATCTATATACTCATGTAATAGAAATTTTTATCTATAATTAAAATAAATAAAATACTAAAAGATAACAAAATATGAGATTAAAAATTTTTTTTCTAAAATAGTTTTTTGGAAAATTATTGTTATTTAAAATCCAAATAGGTAAATGACATAATTATAACAATAAGATCAGTAACGCAATGGATTCCATCAACAAAAAAACGATGCACGTGATTGATATAAGAAAGTAAATAATTCTTGATTAATTAATATGTATTTGCATCAATTACTAGTCAAAATGATGTAGAAACAAAATTAATTTATTACAACATGATTCATACATAGGTAGCCAGATATGTTTGATAAAAATAGAGGGCATTTCTGTGTAATCAATTGCTTAAATTTGAACGAAATAAAGAAATCGTAGAAAATATATACGAAATGGTATCAAATTGCTAAACATAAATGTTAACACAATTGATCAGCTTTGTCATTAAGCATTCACCAATTAACAGGATGAGCACCACATAGTAAAGGAAAAATTTTCGCGTTGGGTCAAAATGTTTTAAAAAAAGAAATTAAATACAGATTCAATGTAAATCGTGCTCATTGCTAGACATTTGGTACTAAAAGTACGATCTGATATATCTTATAAGTGCGTGCATTGGCCATATAAAAAGAGAAGAGGATAATAGCCCAATGGTGAAAATTTGGCAAAGTTTTAAGTAACGTTAAGCTAATGATTCATAGTGCATATAGGTAATTCGAAATTCTAAATTCAACATATGCGCGCACCTCATCGCCAATTTAGTAAGCCTTAATTTCAAAATAACTGATCTTGATTGTCATGTGTGACATATTGACAATTCAATTAAGGCTTAAAACCTCAACAGATGCGATTATTAAATTTACAGCAGAACTTAGATAATTATATAATACTTTGAAAAAAAACATTTTAGTTTAAAATATTGGGAAAATTGGTAAAATGAAATAGTAATGCAAATAATAATCTATAAATTTTATTTCATCTTATCATTATATATTTTTCAATTTTCTTTTTCTTCATGATTTTATAACGAATTTCCAAGAAAATGCATTACGAAAATTCATGTTAGATGTAAAACAAAATATGGAACGATAGTCAAAATTTTAGAGAAAAGATTTTAATTTTTAAGAAGCGTTCAAAAAAGAACAAATCAATTAAATATTTTATACAACGGACTTTTAACTATAAGTGCTACTTGAACAGCAACTGAGAGTTTTCTCTACAACTGGTATTATCAAATCGAAACTAAGAAGCAGTCTGAAATTCAAAAATTTAAACGCAATATTATTTTTAAAATGTATATTTAATACAATTTTACAATTTTATAATAAATTTTACGTATTTCTATGTTTTTCTTTTATTGTCTATTTTATTTGCTATTAGTTATGTTTTAATTGACTTTATTGGTTCCATTTTTTTTGCTATTACATATACAAACAAAATAATTCAAATAATATCCGAATAATCGAATATTCCGAAAAAACAATTCGGAATTCGGATAGAAAAACCCCGAATAATTGAATATTCAAAAACCTATTCAGTATTCAGATAGTAAAAAACGCGAATAATTAAATGCACTAGTCTAATAGAAATGAAAGTAAAGGAAAAATTCTATAAACTTTATTAAAATGCAAATATAAATATTTGAGTCCCGGACTATTTTTTTGCTCCAATCGAGTTATTTTATTAACTATATATTATGTTAGCAAAATAATTTGAAATATCACAGTTGGTATTTTATAGTGGGATTTTCTGTTACAAAAATGCAATATAAATTAATGTGAGATTCGGTACAAAAACTCAAATACATTAGCAAAAATCTATATTATATACAAAAGTAAAATCATTTGTTCGAATCTTCACGCAAATATAAATATAAAGCATATATAAATATAAATTAATTAATTAAATAATTTGAAAAAAGTTTTACTTAAATTCCGAAATAGCAAATCAGACTGAAGAAAGTTGTTATTGTTCTATATGTAGTTGTAAAAAAGGTTTGCATAAGTCAGTGTTTCCCAAACTTTTGGTGCTGCGTACCAGCTTGATCATTTTCATTATATAATGTACCCTTTTGCTTGAAAATTTTATATATAATGATTAAATTTTTTTATAATATCTTTTTTAAAATATAGGACCTTAATATTTAATTAATGAAAAATTAAATACTTTTATAATAGAAATAATGTAAAATAAAAAAACTATAATTAATTCATTGTAATTAATGAGAAGGATGAAATTGCTTATGTTGAGATAATTTGGTTCTCTGTTAGTTAATTTTAATCTTAGATGAGATTTAACATCTAAAAGCCTATTTCTTTTTTTCGATTTTTAAACTTAGTTTATTTCTAAAAATATGTTATTGATTCAAAAATATAAACAATAAATAAAAAAAAAGATTATAATTATATTTTTCTGTATTAATAAAATTTTAATAAGACATTTTAATCTAATTAAATTTTTTTATTTATCTTTTAATATTTAGATAATAGAAGATTGAAAAGACCTGCGTACCACGGTTTGGGAAACACTGTAATAAGTAATTAAAAAAATATTTAGAAACAAATTAATACTTTTATAAAAAAGAATATCGTTTATCAAGAAATATTTCAAAATTAATTATACTTTTAAAGATAAAATTTTGTTAATTAGAAAAGTTAATTAGAGCAGTGGTGGACAAAAATCAAAAAAATAATTTTTAATGTTCATGATTTTGCTATTTTATTTTTGTATTTTATTTATTAATAAATTTTCACTCAATTATAATTCATAATGATTGGTGTATGATAAAAATTATAAGAAAATACAAAAGATAAAAAAAAGAAATATATTTGTATTAATTATGAAATCAAGTGAAAAATGATTGATAGAGAAACACTTGACGGGCATAACAAATGAATATTTTGCACACCTTCTGCGGCCAGCTGCATTGATTTTGAAAAAAAGCGGTAACTTACACGAACTTTTTGATAAGCTAGATTGTCAGAGATTCGCTAGATTCCGCTAGAGTGGGGTGAAAGATAGGAAGGTGCAAATGGAAATATATATTCCGGCTGTAAGTTAAATTTGAAACGTTCGCCACTTTTAACTAGCTCGTGGCCTATATGGTCCAAATCAAACTCAAAAGGTTAAACAATTTCCAAACGAATTTAAATCCAATTAAATAACAAAAAAATACCATGTCTTTAACGTTTTGCATTTGATGATGAGCAGCCAATTTTTTAAAAGTAAAAAAATTTTCTTCAATTTCATAATTCATTTGCAGCAAAATTTTCAATTGTTCTGGTACAATTACTTCCATATTGAATGTCTCATCATCCGTATGTTTATACTTGAATATATCATCAATACTATCTCGACTCATTTCTTCCTATACATAATTATAAGTAAATCAATAACTTAAAATATAGATTTATTCAACTAAATAATATATTCGTAGTGTAAATCAATAATTATAAAAAATTAAAATCACATTATAGGTTGTTTAAACAGATTTCTTTCCATAAAATTGAAATAGTAAATTGATTCGAGTACATAATATCAATATTTACAATTATCAAGATATCATAATCCATCACGGCAAAATATTCAAACATTTCTTTATTAAAATCTTATCAACATTGACATGATTCGCAGAAGTTCAAAAAAATGAATAAATTATATACAATACAATTTGATTAAAAAAATGTTTTTAGAAAATTTTGATAAATTTACTTTCAATTTCTCAAATTCAGATTTCAGCTTTTCTTCAATTTTCTGTTTTTCTGAACTAACACGAGTATTTTGTTCTTCTGCTTCATCCAATCTAAAATTAATAATACAAAAAAGGTTCACAATTTACCGATATTATAAAAACATAGAAATGATCTTTTAAAAATTGTTATTTGACATTTTAATATTTATTTAAAAAATTTAAAAATAAGTTCTGATCTTTTAAAATATTATAATAAAAATCCTTATTTGTCTGTAGAAAATGAAAAACCTAATTAAACCACAAATTATCTGAAAAATACTGAGACTAATTTTTACCTATAGTTCCATATGCTTTCTCATTTTAAATTATTTTTTTTTAAATCAATTCATTTATTCAAAATATTAAAAAAAAATTTTTTTAAGCCAAATTTCTTAATTTTCATAAAAAAAGTAATTGATGTTTAGCGCTTATGATCGATATTTTTCAATAAATTTCTTATTTATCAATAGGGTTGCAAGCCAGGTTTGTTTCTCTTCAAAAGGCAACCAAACTAGTAAATAGAACTGTAAATGTTATGATACAAATGAAAGAAAATTTAGGAATATTTGAAAAAAATTTGAAGAAATGTTATCATCATCTGCATTTGCAGATATTACTTTTATAGAAAATAAAAAATTTGAAAGTCTTTCACGAAAAAAATATCATGCGCCAACAGTAGTATTTTAGGAATTTTAAGAAGAGTTTCTTTACAAATAGAATTTAACTGTAAGAAAATAACGGCGAATTTTTTGTAGCCAAAGAAATATATCCAGAAGTGATTATAGGAATAGATTTATTAAATAAATTAAATATTAAGTTAATTGAGATTAGTAATGATAATATCCTCAGTTTGCATGTAAAATTTGACTGCAATAATAAGATAATAAAACTGTAGATGAGGTAATAAAAATTGAAAGTTGTAATCCAGTATATGAACTTGTCATACAGTTTATAGACATTTTTATGAGTAATAAATTGGATATAGGCAAAACCAATATCTTAAAACACCGAATAGAAACGAATTGTGGCACGATACCAATTAAATCCCAGCGACAACCAAAGCACAAGTTAAAAGAAATTGTTAAAAATTTGGAGGAAAATAAAATAGAGAAATGTGAATCACCTTGGAATTCCCCAATTGTGTGTGTGCCTAAAAAGGGAACTTCTGACATACGAGTGTGTTTAGATTTTAGAATTTTAAATTAAAATACGGTTAGACCAGCTTTTTCAATTCCAAATGTTGACGAAATGTTAGATTCTCTGAATGGGGTAAAATATTTTTCATCAATAGATTTAGGAAATGCTTATTACCAAGTTGAATTGGACGAGGAAAATAAATTGAAAACCGCATTTTCTACTAGACAGGGTTAATTTTGCTTTAATAGATGCCTTTTGGAATAGCTGCGGCATCTTCGCTTTCCAAAAACTAATGACATTAATTATTGGTGATATGATGTGGAATGAAGCACTAGTTTATTTAGTCGATATCTTAATATTTTCAAAATCAATTGAGGAACACAAAATAGAATTAATGAACTTTTTCTTCGAATTAGAAAATCTGGACTTAAAATCAATTCAGAAAAATGCAAGTTTGTAGTATCTGAATTGAAGTTTTTGGGTCACATAATTAATGATAAAAGTATTAAGACGGATAATTCCAAAATTGAAACAATTAAAATCGTGAAACAGCCTAACTGTGTAAAACATCTCAGAAGTTTATTAGGATTATGTAATTATTATCGAAAATTTATTCAAAATTATTCAAAGATAGCTAGGCCGTTGGAATCTTTGATAGGTGGTAAAAACAAAAGTATTGTTTGGACGACACAATGTGAAGAAGCTTTTGGTAAATTAAAACATAGTTTGACCGGTGCACCATTACTATGCCATCCACACTTTAATAAAACCTTTATTTTGGATACAGATGCTAGTTTCGACTGTATATGTGCTGTTTTATACCAGAAAGATGACAATAATGAAGAAAAGATAATAGCTTATGGGTCAAAAAGTATGAATAAACATGAAATTGGATATTGCATAACGAGAAAATAATTACTAATCGTTTTCTATTTTTCTCAACATTTTAAATATTATCTGTATGGAAAGAAGTTTATTTTGAGGACTGATCATAAAGCAACCACATTTATGTTAACAACAAAAAAGCCAATTACAGGTCAATTTCAAAATTGGATAAATTTTTTAATTAGTTTGGAAATAATATTAGAATATCGCAAAAGGTAAGAAACATAATAATGTAGATGTACTATTACGACTAAAAATAGGGAATTGTACACAGTGTCAAAAAATTCACATAGATACCAAAGCATAGAAAATCAAAACTAAAATATTAGCAACAGAAGATCAAAATTTCAAGTGGCAAAGTAAATTCAAAAGAAATAAATAAATTAAAAGAAGATATTGATTAAGGAAACAAGGAATGTTTTTACATAGATATTGGCATTATTATGACTAATAAACATAAAATATTTATTCCATCAAACGTGAAAAATGAACTTATATTAGAAATTCATAAAGAACTGTGCCATGCTGGAATTTGCAAAATTTCAAACTATTTAAAGAATTATTATTAATTTAAGCAAATGGATGAAAGTATTAAAAATATTGTAACAACCTGTGAGATATGCCAGAAACGTAAAACATTTAGTGGTAAAACAAAATAATTTATTGAAAAGTTGAATGCTAGCGAACCATTTGAAAATATATTCATTGATTTTAGTGGTCCATTTAAAACCACACCATTTGGAACAAAAATAGGTTCTCGCAATAATTGACCATTTTAGTAAATACATAGTGCTAAAAGCAGTAAGAGCGCAGGATGAAAAACCGCTAGTCGACAATGTGTTAAGTTCGTGGATTTTAAAATTTGGTCCACCGAAAGAAATTCACGTTGATAAAGGAAAATGTTTCGATTCGAATAGTTTTAGGAGCATAACACTAAAATATCAAATGACGATAGTTTATTCAAGTCCTTATCATTAATAATCCAATGGTCAAATTGAATGACAATTTCGAACAGTGAGAGACTGGATTTCTTGTTGTTTGGAAGAAAAACAATTTAAGACATGAGAAGAAGCATTACCTCACATAGAGTTTGCCATTAATTCAGCAATGCAATCTAGTATAAAAGTTAGTCAAGCTGAAGTAGTTTATGGAAGAAAATTGTGCAAAGAGCGCTATACATATGGTACAGAAGCTGACAATAAAGAATAAAAAAATGAAATGATAAATAATATCAAATCAGTTAATCGTATAAATAACTTTAATGAAAAAGTAGAATTCATAGATCTTTTAGTGTCGGAGAATTAGTACCTGTCAAGGAAGATGTTAGAAATAAACAAGAAAATAGATATTGTGGTCCATTTGAAATAATAGAAATAGATCACAAAAATAGTTATTTGTTGAAAGATTTAAATGCAAAATTTATGAAAAGAAATGTAAAGGCTAAAGCAATTTAAAACTAGGGGGATGTGATGTGATTGTATTGGGATAATTGGTTTCTTTCCATTATATGTAAACCCTTATAATTAATGTTTATGATTGCCTGCATGTTTGATTAATTATTTTGATCGTGTGGGTCCTCGGATTGCCTCATTGTTTATTATTTATCCCAACGAAGCATGTGCTGTAGACACACATGTAGTGTGTATATATGTAGAATAATCAGTTATTATTTTATTTATATATATATATATATATATATATATATATATAATATATATATATATATATATATATATATATATATATATATATATATATATATATATATATATAGTGTTATTTTAATCTTATTACACACATAAACTCCAAATTCATAGTTAAAAGATGAGAATTAATTTTTCGTGCTTAAAATTAATTATTTTCCACAAAATAGTGACATAATTATATCGGAATTTTAGAATATTTTTATAAAAATATTCCAAATGAGAATTTATCGAATTATTATATTATAAATAAAGTTTTAGAATAATTAGTTATTATTTTATAATTAATCGTATTATTATAATCAATTTGTGTTACCTATTTATAATTCTGATTTTAAAATCAATTAAAAACGCTGACTTTATATGTTAAAAACATATTTTATTACATGCATTCTATAATTCCATGCAATGGATTTGTCTAAAGCAATCACAATTTTGAAAAGATAGTAACTTTTGATTTATTTACAGTTGACTACTGCTGCAATTTAATAGTTAATTCAATTGTATAAAAATGTTGAGAAATTATTGTTCAAATACAAAATACATACACGTGTCATTTTGTGAAGATTTCATTCTTATACATGTGCGTTTAATTTTTTAATAAATTAAATTATATTACTGAAATTTATAAATTATAAAATAGCAATCTTTCACAGAGTAAATTTTTTAATCGCAATTAAAAATATTTTAATAAATTTCAATATTAAAAGTATAATCAATAAAGATTTACAAATTAATAGATATTTAACCATATACAAGAAATTTGACATTTATTACTCCATAAAATTATGTGAAAAATAAAAAAATGTATTAATCCACGATTTTTGTTTTATATAGACAAGTTCAATGCATAACATTGGAATATTCTTTATATAATTCGTTACTAGTGAGCCCCGCGTGAAGTTCGGTTGTCACCCGACAATTCGTGTGCTAAACTATATAATGAATTCATTGTTACGAAAAATATTTCAATGACAACTGCGTAACAAATAAACGTGACAAATTTCCATTAAATATGTTGGGTTAGTCGCTGAAATGTGAAATTGGCAAATATTTATTTGTCTCTAAACCATGGACATCAATAACGAATTCAAAATAATATAACATTTTATTGATCAACACAATTGATTACAAATCTACGACACAAAACGATTCAATATTGTAGTAGTTATTGAATGCTTATTACAACCTTTCGGGAGTAATGGCACATTTTTAAATACAACTTATAATTTATGACAACTTATTCACTGCTTCTGATTTTGATAATCGGCAGAATCAATTTAATTGCTTTCCTTCTTTTATCTTTAGAAATTCGTTATTCGAGACAAATAATAATTTAATTTACAATTTGATTTGAAATTGTTTTCTTAGATTTGGCAATATTTTTCTTCCATGATTTTGTGTTTCATTTATCTTCTCGTTTCGTTTCTCTTTTCTCGTGTCCCTTAATCCAATTTATATTTCGCTTTTAAACTCTGTTAATCATAGCACTTAATGATAATTTTCTGTTACTTCTATCTTTCCAATTTTCATAGGGATCTCTATTTGTTATCTCAGACAAGTTGTCAAGATAAGATAGTGTCATTTCTCAATTTCCTTTTGTTTTCCTTTTAAATTTGTTATTCTTAATGTCATTGTATGATTTCAATGGTTTTTTATATTTTCCTATCATTTTCTATTTCTCTTGTTTCTTAGAATTCTGAAACACCATTTCCACATTTGTTTATTCATTTCCTTTATTATTTTACACCTTTTATAATTATTTAAACAGATGTATCTATGTGGATAACATTGAATCACTCCAAGAAAAAAAAATTAGTTTAAGGTAATCATAAGCAAAAATAACTCTAGTTTTTGGTATCTTTGATGTTTTAGGAATGTTGTGCTTTAAAAGTAAGGTGGTATAAAATCGATATTTTTAAAAAATAAACAAACACAAATAGATTAAAAAGATAGTGTACAGATTTTCAAGAAATGGCATAAAATCATTCAAAATATACATTAAAATATGTTATTTCAAGAAAATCTTTGAAATTTAAATCGAGTGTGCAAAATTTGAGTCTTACAGTTTAATCACACGTATCCTATTCTTTTACCATTAACTAATTTAACTTATTGATCTATTTAGTATTTATCTATTTCTAATTTCACATCTCTATCTGTACATTACTTTTATAATTTACATTTATAATAATATTAATATAGTAACTAACCTTGATGATGCTTCGACTTGATACTTCAATACTTGATAAAAAGCGGTTAAAAATACTACTTTGAGAGCTTTACAATAACATTCAGACATCTGAGTCTTCCCTATTATGACTCTCTAGTCTGTTTCAATGCACATTGCACCTTACTCTTGAACTAAGTAAGTAAATAAGTTGTATATTAATAGTTTTAACAAAGTGAACGTGTAAGTCGTGTATGGAGACTCGTAAAAGGTCTGTGGGGGACCACTTCCTCTTCTTCGAATTGCCTAATATTTTTACATAGTCATTTATACACCAAGCCTATTCAAATGAGATGGTGTGCAGTTCATAATTCAGAAAAAAATATTTTCCATTAAAAAATTGGCCGGGCTACTGCAAATGTTATTTGTATAATAAATATTTACTCCGTCGTTTAATTTTTTAAAACATCTTATTTATTTGGAATATTTTTAATAGAAACTAAAAAAAATTTTTATTGTAGTAAAGCTACAATTAATACGTTAGCTGCTATGAGACATACATTTCATGCGTTTGAGCTGACTGACACTTGTGCCATGTTTCATTTACCCAATAAGAGTTATCCACGTGGACCGCCGTACGTGTCTCAATGCTCATTACAAGTAATATTAGCTGAATCCAGGAGAACAATTTTTTCTTAACATTGTGGCAGCTAACGTGTTAATGTAAAAAATAAAACAAACTAGTGGATTCTAAATAGAGGATTTAGTTGTATCTCGAAAGATGCAAATTTTACTCTGCTTTTTATTGATCTAATTCAGTGTTTCACAACCTGGGTGATATCCCCCCTTTAGGGCGAAAACTACCACCCTGGAAGGGTGGCACATGGTCTAAATTTGGTTTTTGGAGGACGATTTTCAAAATTATAAGGCGGCTGGTTTTTATAAAAACATGCCAAATTATTTTAAAATGATTTACAAAAAAAATATATTGTTTAAGTATATTTTAGTTGGATTATGCTATAAATAAAATCTAATATGCGGATTATTTTTCATTACATATGGCTTCTATTAGTATTGATCATTATAAAATTTAAATAAAATTTTCTGATTTATTTTTGGTATTTATTTTTTATATTACTTATAAGCCAATATATTTGATAGTAAAGCTATTTTTAATAATATAATTTTGAATAAGATATTTTTGATTATACTTAATTAAAAATTGAATAGACATTTTGGAGACATCAATGATCGATAAAAGAGTCGAGAAGTTAATAAAATTTGTAATTGAAATTGTATTTCTTTGGATTGTTCAAAGTTTTATGTGCTTTTATTTAAAGATTTCGTGATAAGTAAAACTTTTTTGATATTGATTTGTTCAGTAACTAGTTATTGATAGCATATTGTGAATGTGTGAATAACCAAGTATTTTAAGGGGAAATGATTGAGAGAAAATTTTATTTTTAAGTGGGTTAAGTTGGTTGAATATCGTTGTTCAAAGAGTAAATATTATTTAAATGTGGCATTTTAATGAATAAGTAAATTATTCAATGCCTAGTATGTATATAGAGTTGTACAGTACTCGGTTATTTGTATACAGTACCTAGTGATTGTTGTTCAGTTATTAATGAATTATTCACTGTGTATGAGTTATCAGTATTCAGAAGTTGATACCAAGTAAATATAACAATGGATTTGGTTTCAATGAATTTGATTACTTATCGCCTGATAACAACAAGATAACTAAGCAACCAAAATATTTACCAATTTGGAGACATCATTGATCGATAAAAGAGTGAAAAAGTTAATAAAATTTCAACTTGTATTTCTTTTTGTTAACCTTTTATGTGATTTATTTCAAAATTTGGTGGTCAGTAACCCATCATTAATATTTATTGATTCAGTAACTAGTTATTGGAAACATTTTGGGATTTTTGTCAATAACCAAGTATTTTAAGGGGAAATGATTGAGAGAAAATTTTATTTTTAAGTGGTTTAAGATTGTTGAATATCAGTGTTCAAAGAGTAAATATTATTTAAATATTGCATTTTATTGAATAAGTAAATTATTCAATGCCTAGTATGTATATAGAGAGTTGTACAGTACTCAGTTATTTGTATACAGTACCTAGTGATTGTTGTTCAGTTATTAATGGATTATTCAGTGTGATGGGTTATCAGTATTCAGAAGTTGATACCAAGTAAGTTAACTTTTTATGTTTTCTGAAAGTATTATTATTATTATTATTATTATTATTATTATTATTATTATTATTATTATTAAGGATGGGTTGCTGCAGAGTGGAGGAGATGGGTTGCTCTTGCGAATGACTACTACCTACCTTAGGCAATACTATTTAACACTGAAACTCAAAAATTTAATTTAATAAAATTTCTTTGAAAATTTGATCGTTATCAACATGTATAAAAAAGTCAGTAAAAATTATACTAAAAATTTCATTTTAAGATTAAATTCAAAATTTTTTCAATTAAAAACATGTATAAAAATTTCATTGTAAAATTATCCTAAAAATTTCATCTTTAAAATTATATATATAAAAAATTCATCGATTAAATTATACTAAAAATTCTATTTAAAAATCATGTATAAAAATTTCATTGTAAAATTATGTTAAAAATTTTATTATTTAAAAATATGTATAAAAAATTCCATTGTAAAATTATGTTAAAAATTTGAATTTAAAAATATGTATAAAAATTGATCGATAAAACTATACTAAAAATTTTATTTAATAAATTTTATCATGCAATATTGTCGACTCTTTAACTTTAAAAATTCTTAACTTATGTAATTTGCCTACTATAACGACTTTTAAAATTTTCGGCTTTAAAAATTACCCTTATGTAACTTAACTGTTAACTCTATTTAATTTTAAAAAATTCTTACCTAACTTACCATACTTTACTCTAGACACCTTAATTTACTTTAAGAACCTTAATTACTTAAATTTATTCTAACGTACTTTAAATTACTCTGTTGTACCTTAATTTACTTTATGAACCTTAATTTACTTTAGACCCTTTAATTTACATTAATTTACTCTAATATACTTAAATATATTCTAATGTACTTTAATTTATCTAAATTTACTTTAATATACTCTTATGTACTTTAATTTACTTTAGACCCTTTAATTTATCTGTTGGGCTCAGAGCCAAAATTTAAACAAAATAAAAGAAAAAATTAAAGTCAAAGAGTGGAAGTAATGGAAGGAATCACTGCACATAAACATGCACCGCACAAAGATACTAAAAATCAATAAATAACATAATAATTAAAAACAAAATAAAAAAATATAACAAAAATTAAATAAAACAAATAATTAATTAAATTCGAAAATGCCTACAGACGCAAAAAGAAAACATAAAGAAACAAAATAAACTGCCAAAACCTTGCAAAATAAGGTTTAGAAAAAACATAGGCAGAAGTGGCGGCCAGAAAACAAATAAAAAGGGCTAAAATTGATATTACATGAAAATAATGATAAAAATAAAAGTCAAATATAAAATAAATTATATAACAAAAAGTAAAGAAAAATATACAAAAAATAATAAAAATAATTTCAAAATAATAAAATAATTAAAAAGCCCTATTTCATTTAAATTAAATTTTTCGACGTTTACGTCTCATTTCATTGCTCTGTATTTATATATTTATACGTTCGGACCCTATAAAATCATATATCATTAATGTATAGAAATAGATGGTTCATGGGACCGACCGTGTGCCGGCTAGTGGGTGAAAACCCTTAGTTGAGCTCGTGGGTCATGCCTCGTGAACCCCTTGGCAGTTCGCAGTCGGTTCCGGCTTTGTGCACGGGACCGCTACGCAGGGCGCCATTGTATACTCGAGGCGGCTGCTGAAAATGTGGCCGGAGCGAGTTGTTTAAAATCACGGGAAGAGCGGACGACTCTAGTTAGGAGGAAGCTAAGGCGGATCATACTCTGATCAACAAAAATTTCAAGTATTCCGAACAAAAATGTGGAAATAAAAACCGGGCAGCAGGGATAAGATATAAGTTGAAAATGAAAAAAAAAAAAAATTTTTTTGTGAAAACCTCTATTAAATAAGCAACTCAAACGATAGTGGGATGATTTATTGTAAATAACAACAATGATAATCACTTTTCCGATAAATGCTCCACAGGAGAGCAGCACGATTGACCATTCCGACTATTGGAATCGGAATAAAGAAACCAGCGAGCGAAGTGTCGTTTTCAAAATCCACCATCATCTTATAGCCAAGACATCCACCATGAACGTAGATAGGAGATACATAGACGATATAGGAAATCCGCATATCCAGTAGGGTGAGTAGACGCGAATCATAATGCAAAAATCCAGAATAACGGTATTTTCCATAAAACGCGCAAATCAATAGAATTCTATTCACGGTCTGCTAAACCTTCACCACACGAAGAATTTTCAATAAATGCACTGATCCGTGCAAAATTTGTGTGGGCCTTGCGAATTGTTTTCATAAAATCGATAGATGGCTAACGTTAGCATAAGTTACTTGATATAAAGAATTTTTGAGTCGCTTGGATTTAATCGTTTTCAGTATCGGGACCCATCGCGAACAAGACGTAAGCTTACATGTCATTAGTACATCATTTTATATAAGTTAACATTAAATATAAATTTTAATTTTGAAATCTGTAAATTAATATTCAATGTCAATTTTAACCTTAAAAATCATAAATCATCATTAATTTTAATCTGGAAAACTGTAAATTAATATTCAATGTCAATTTTAACCTTGAAAATCATAAATCATCATTAATTTTAATCTAGAAAACTGTAAATTAATATTCAATGTCCATATTAACCTAGAAAATTATAAGCTATCATTACTTTTGGGCTGGAAAACGGCGGATTACTATTCCACGTCAATATTAATCGTGAAAATTGTAAATTATCAGTAATGTAAATCTTGAAGACTATAAATTAGCATTAAGTAATAATAATAATCTTGGAACTATAATGTACTATTAATTGATAGCATTAATCTTGAAATCTGTAAATTGCCATTAAATGTTAATATCATTCCCGAAGACTATAAGTGATCATTAAAGGTTAATACCCATCTTGAAGACCCAAATTCTTACTAAAAATTAGGAACTGGCTCCACGCGATGCACCCGAGCGAAAGCTACCGTTGGACATTCGAAAACTTCAGTTTGGAGACAGGTACGGACGTGAGCTTCATTTAGCGATTGAAAACCAACTCAACCTCGTAAAATCTAATCTCTATCACTTAGCATAGAAAATTTTCCGGTTAATACAACTGTCAATAAGGATTTTTGTTGGCGAAATTGATAATCGTGGTGGTAGTTGGGTTACGGATAGGAAAGTTAATGACAGTAACAAGGTTTTTGATGATGATTAGAGTAAGGATTGTAATAATAGTGCCAACTATGAGTTCGAATGACCACCAGGATTACAATATCAATACTAGAGAATGTAATACCTCTACAATTGGTTCAAATACGTCTGACATTCGCGTAGGTGATTTTCCTCGTAACATAACCAATTTGATTAGCTATCTATAACTATAGTCGGGGACATTAACCTAATAGGTCAGAGTATTCTGCCAAAGACGAAGTAAGGAATTTTGGGGTTTTGTTTATATCAATTTAGGGGCGACCCCGACGATAATACGAGGGAGACCCACCCAAACTGTCGCCGACATACTCCATTTATCGACAGAACTTAAATTCTATAAACTTTTTGCCTTATCTATTATTCTTGCTCAAATCTCTTTTTCTTTTCTACTAGTATGAAGAATAACGATGATTCCACCAGTTCAACGAGGATTCCTCGCCTGCCTCCTTCAATCGTGGCAATCCGCCACAAGTACGAAGATCTAAAAACCCAACACAGAGACCTCCAGACGAAACATAAAAGGGTAAAAGGGACCTGGGCTCCACCAGAAGTCGTCAGGGAGCTCAGGCAGAAAATCTCCCGACTTACCCAGGCGCGTGACGAACTAATCGTCTCGTCACGCGCCCAGCGTCTACTGATTCGCGAGCAATCGGTGGCGCTTCGACAAGCCTTTTCGGACACCGAACTCCGAGTTCGGGTCCCCGGGAATATCCGAGCGGGGCAACTCGATATCATTCCGGCCCATCACCTCCCCAATGTTGAAGATCTCTCTAATCCAATAACTAGTGTTCCTACATCGAGCACAAATCCGACGCACTCACCACCTTCAGTGCCAGTGGAAGTCCGGGCCAACTCTGCCGCCCCTACGGCCCGCCATCGGCCGAATCGAAACAAGCGACGTCGGGATCGACGCCGACAAGAAGAAGCACGTCTCCGAGAAGCCCGGCCAGCGGAGGGGGTGTATCAAATAGATGATCTACCACCCCCGTACCAAGAATTCGAGATCCCAGGGCTCGACCCGGACATCTGTTATGCCCCGCGGATTATGTTCTCCTCCCCCCCAGCGTCGATCCACATTAATTTAGTGGACGAGGAAAACGAACCGCCTCAACTGATTCGGTCTCTAAATAATCTCGAATTGAACTTGGAGGAAATCGCCATCCTCACGGGGGAGGTTCCCAATATCGGCCCCCGAGGCGAGATTGCAGGGCCATCTTCGAGAAGAGACGATGATTTTCGAGGAGATCCCCCGCCATACCGTCCACCAAAGAGGAGATGCCTCCCAACCGATATGGACGCAGAGGAAAATTAAGGCAGCCATTCGATTATCCTAGCCTTTCACATTAATTTTATCATACTGGGTGATTCAACATTTGTTAAAATTAATATAGTTTACTTTTATGTCTCTTGGTATTTTCGTTTTATTCAAACGTTTTTGATTCTGTTTTTAGTTAATATTGTTAAAGATTTTTTTTTTGCTTCGTCGCTCGAAAAATAGAGTACTGGAGGCGAGGGAAATCGTAGACGCTCGTAGATGCGGGAATAATGTTTTTCATGGTTTCCTCCACGAAATTAAGCGAAAATGCGGAATCTAAAAATGGGTTTATGAATAGGAGCGTAAGTCCTACTAACGGCCGCTATAATCCGGAAAAGACGAAGGTCATTCGAGGAGTAGTGCTAGTAAGGGCGCTCACCTGCTCGAATGGCATTCGGCTACTGTACACAATTTCCAACGTTGTTCCGGTCACGGGTGTACAATAGTGATTAAAATCATGTGGCGTACGGAGTGGTTACCCCTAGTGGTGGAAAGTGAAAGTACAGGATTCGGGAGACTAAATGGTCTTATTTTCAAACCTCCCCTACGTCCAACATATCTAAATTTACTTTAATATATTCTTATGTACTTTAATTTACTTTAGACCTTTAATTTACCTTAATTTACTTTAATATACTCTAATGTATCTTAATGTACTTTAATTTATCTTAATTTACTTTAGGTATTTTAAATTATTTTTATCTAGAGCCTGAATTTACCTATGAAAATTGTGTGAACAAATATTTCAAGTCTTTTTTTAACAAGCCTATAAAATACCCATTTTAATTTTTTATCAGTAGGCGATTCAAGCCATTTTTATTTTATGCCTATATTTACCTATAGAAAATATTGAGACCAAATATTGCATTGTTTTTTATTACGAGTTAAAAATATCCCTGACTATAGTGTGTTCATATTAGGCGATTTGAGCCAATTTTAATTTTATGCTTTTTTTTATCGTTAGGCGATTCAAGCCAATTTATTTTAGTCTTTTTCAAAAAATACCCCCTGACTATAAGGTGATTGAAAAAAAAAATTTATTCAAAAAAAAATATTTCAATTTTATTTCAAAAATTTGCCAAAATTTGAATTTGAAAAAATGTTTGAAAATTTTGAATTTAAAAAAATCGCGCCAAAAACTCGAAAAAAAATACACACAAAAATTAATTAAAATACACACAAAATTAATTAAGTTGATTACGTCATTATGTAATCAAGATAATCCGAAAATAATCTGTAAATAAACCCCCCCTCCCCTATATTATTAGGCAATGGTGTGTGGGCGCAGAGTGCCACTAACTACCTACTTAAAGCACAAAGTTGGAATTAATGAAGCAATAGTGATACAAACCAGATTATTTAATTGAATGCAATATATATTTTATTTCATACACAATTTTAGAAAAATGAAAAATTTCGAATAATCGTATAAATATCATCTACATTTTAAAACAATAAAAATAATTTCAAAGTTTTGATACTCTAATAAATATGGTTTTAGCAATATCATTAAATAAATAATAGTACAAATAAGGAAGATTATTCTATAATCAATAAACCTAATTGTTATTGTTCGCAAATTATAAATGAATAATAATTTAATTATATTCATAATAATAAGCATTCTTTAATGCAATTATCATAACAAATTTTTTACTATAGATGACACCGTGGTAGAGAAGGTGTTAAGAAAATATGAAAGTCATAATATTGAGGGCATTTCAAATTACATAACATTTAACCCATTTCACTTTATTAATTTATTATCTCACTATATAATACATTTCTATAAAATTTAAATTGGATAAAGAAAACATGAAATTGAGTATAAACTTAGAATATAACACAAATAATTATACAACAAACTGCACTGAGATAGATTCTTTATAATATAAAAAATCCGATACGTGACGTTTTGGCGCGACGATTTTGGCGAAAAGGTGGCCTAAGCCATTATTTACCGTTGCTGCCTAATCATTGGTGCGCTGCACATTTATAAAAGTGCAAGAGTGTTCTAGACTAAAATCATAAGTTAAGTAGAGTTCCATAAATATATCAAATATTATAATTCTGTAAAACCAGTAAAATGGAAAATGTTACATTGAAGTTTAGTGCAGACCATTCCAAGAAGTTCTGGCGATGTGAGCTGAAGAACGAATGCAAGGCTTGTTTACACACGACCGTAATTAATTAAATAAGTTAAATAAAAAGTTATTTTTAAATGGCGCCAAAAGTCCTGCTTCGTAAAAAATCAATAATCTAATAATATAGATACATACAAACTCACTTAGATGTTGTTATTTGGAAGACCAGTGAGATAAACTCTATACCATAGAAATTGTAAAAGTGATAGAAAAAAATGCAAACACAACACGACAAAAAGGCAAGCAAACTTTCAGCATTCAGTAAAGTGGCATTGAGATACATTTCTATAATAATTCAAAATGGGGGAAATTAAAAATTTTGATGATTCTACTCTGAGTTTTCTTTAAAATGAAGAAATATCATCGTAATATTTAACGATAGATAAGATAATTTGCAAGAGATATAAGATGACATTGACTCTGAAACTTCATAATCTGGGGATGATGAACATGGTTTACAAGAAAAGCTCGAAACTAATTTAAATGCTCTAAAGAATATCCGGTAATAAATGTTAAAAAAAAATCTATCTGTCATTGTACTCATGACATTAAAGCTGAAATACAACATTGGAGATAATTTACTTGGCTTTTAAAAAATAACTTCTTTATCGAGAAAAATTAAAAAATATTTAAAAAATTATTTATTTAATCCTTAATTACAAGATTTGTTTTTCTTTTAAATTAAAAATGTTTTCAATGTTAATTAGAAGAAAACAAAATTAAAAAATAATGAAAAAATTTTTTTTAAAAAATAACAAAATTTGAGACATGATAGAGTTAAAACAAATCAGAAAAAAATTAATTAATTTAAATTTGTAAAAATAATGTTATTTAAACAAAATCTGAAAATATTTAAACCCTTGGGGAACTCAAATAATATCCATGTGGTAAACTCTTATTGTCTCACTACTTAAAGATATTAAAAAAATTCTCTTTTATCGTTGTTAAGTTTGATCAAATCTACTCCGAATACAGTAATAACACATCTCAGTTGATTTTCTTTGATTTTGACAATTGGTTCTCAAAATTTACTTCCAAAAATAAGCAACATAAACATATAGGCAAATTCAAATACGTAGACAATGTTTTCGAACAAAATATTAGAAATTGATATTTTTCATAATCTCTCAGTTTTACACTTTTTTTAATTTAATTTTTTTAGTTTATTATAATTTTATGAATAAATATATCATTTTTGAAATTGGCAGTGTGCCATATGTAGTCCATGAGCAATAATTTTGAATAAACTAGTTCTAAGAAATATAATTATTATTATTTGCCAATTTATTTATCACTTAGTAAATCGCAATTGGAAAAGTCATTTAATTTTCAAATATATCTCAAAGCTCAAAAGATGTTGTTAAAAATATGAAGAGAATATATTTAAAATCTATTTTGTTACCATATGCCTTAAATGACGTCGAAATGATTAATCCTGCCGATATTAAGTTTAAAAATATTAGTTACCTAGCTTGTAATTTTGTTAATGCATCTTCAGCTATTCCCAACTGATTCATTTTCATTTGCATGGTTTCGATCTGTCTTTTTGAAAACCTGTGTTGATAGTAGGCTAACCAGCAGCCTCCAATTGTTACAATAACAAGAGTAATTAAAATAGAATCCTTCATGAACGAATATGTTTCTAACATCAGAAGTGTGAATAAAAATAAAAATACTTTAATTAAGTACTTTTCGGGGGCCCAAATAATATTAAATCTGTAGCTTTAAGAACAATTTTTTTTCGATGAACTGGATTTTTAATTTTTAGATCTTTAATCAGAAATAACATATCAGTTGCTGCCAATCTAAAGATATTCGAATAAAATGAAAGTAAAAATATTTTTTACGTTATTTGTTGTTTAATACAAAACAAAAATCTTTAAAAAGCTATTTTATAAATTCAACTATATTTAACTTTGTACAATTTTAATAAATTGAAAGCAAATACAAATTGCTCAATAGTGCTTTTTAAATTAATAAGTTTTGGAAATTAAGATTTCTCGTGTCGTTTTACTTACCATTTATTAAAAACATTTTTCGTGTAGAATATTATCTCATTTTAATTTTTACATATTCCTAGTCTTTTCGTTTCACTCAATTTTAAATTACCTGGTTATTCAATTAATAATTTCAACACATTGACCGCGTTTTCAGTCCCATGTGACTGATACTGGTCTATTCCAATAGGTAACTGACAATGAGTACATACTTTAACTTGTAATTCAGCGCTGTTAGTTACGAGTACTATGTTAAATGTTTACTATGTTAATTGTCTGACTCAACCTTTCTGCACATTACTACAACTTGGCCACAGAATTCTCATTCCAATAGTTGTGGGAATAAGATCAGTGGTGCTTCGTCAGTCACCCATGACTGACACATAAAAATCCTGATAATTTCGCTCAAAAATGCATCAAAATAAATGAAATCATTATATCCCTACACATTTTATTAAATAAAACTTAAAAACAAAGAAACTTTTTTTATATATTTTATAAAAAACTCGTTCTCGTTTAATGTGTAAATTAAAAAATAAAAATTGAAAAACTACAAACATAAATAATCATAAAAAAAAATATTTTTTAAATATTAAAGTATTGAACGTGGCGGGACCTAACCCACTTCGCAATTTATTGGCAAAAATATAAACGAAGGAAAACATTCGCTCTAGTACAATAGATGTAAGTTTTACCGCCGGTAGAAATTCATATAAATTTTATAATCAACAACTTTTATTCCACAACTTTCAACTTTTGAACTGTTACAAATAAATAATCAAATGAAGTAGCATTTAATAATTTATAAAACTAAATTTGGCTTAAAAATTTCTATAATACATCAAATAGAAATAGGCAACAAAATCAATACAAATAAATTCCAAGAAGATTATATACATTGATTTAATAACCAAATAAAATATAACACGAATGGTGACATATGGATAGTTGATAAGTCATTTTATATACAAATAACAGATTGAGTAAAAACACATTATAAAAGAATTATTAATTTAAAAATGAAAATTATCTACGCGATAACTGAAATTAATAAGGGCCATGAAAATCAAGTCAACAGCATGTGGCCCTATATAAATAATTATTAATATTTTCACATTCAAATCAACTTTAATTTATAGTAGTGAAAATTATATTGGCATAGACATAATTGTAAAAAGTCTCAAACCTAGCAACGACAAATTTTATGCATGTTATTTATATGCCATCTGTCATTAATTGCAATTGTATGATTTTTTTAGATACTTTGATTAAAAAAATGCATAAAACTATAAGAACAGAACAATTAAAAATTGATTTTAATCAATTTAAATGACATTAATAATACAAAGTATAAAAATATAATGTTTTCACTGAAAACCAGTTCCATGTTCTCATAGAAAAGAAATCAATACCTTTGATAAAAAAAACCATATTTCGGTTTTATAACAAGAATTTACCTAAAATTGCTATAAAAGAACTTAATGGTTATATGTAGGAAATTTTTGTAAATTAGCACTGGATAAATTTGGTATTATCAGTAAAAGTAAAAATCAGTTAAAAGAAAAAATTGATTGTATTATCAATGAAAAAAGTCTCGTTTGCAGGTGATGTAAAGTTTGATTTACATATCACGGTTTTGCATCATTTGAATCATCACAAAGTTCAAGTCAGCAACACATTTATATCAATGAAAATCTACAGACATAATATCGTACAGAACATGTATAATTTGATATTTAAATTTTAAAATTCTGGAAGAATAATTGCCTACTTCGCTAGTCATTGTAAATGGTCAAAATTATAGAAAATATTCGTTTAGAAATATTTTTTACATAATTTGCAAAATGGTTATTATCTGACATTCGGTGATATGTGTAAGTTAAATTTATACGCGTACCAGGACGATTTCTACACTTGTATATATATATATATATATATATATATATATATATATATATAGCCGAGCTCTACTGAAAATCTTGTTATTTTCTACAATGCATTTTTAAACAGTGAAATCAACTACTATTAGTCCAACACATCTGAACTCAATTTCATTTGAGGGCGAAAATACATAAATCAGAAATTACAGTCTTATTATTATTTAATATTATATTGATAATAATAAAAAATAATTATACTAAATAAAAATAAAGATATGTAATATTAATAATAATAATAAAAAATTAAAGAAATTTAAATAAAAATTAAAAATATATAAATTAATATTAATAAACATAAATGAATTCAACTAAAAATGATTAATTAAAAATAAATTCATTTAAATAATATAATTAAAAAATAATAAGAAAAAATTAAATAAATAATTTTAAATCAATTCTTATGTAGTTGTATGAAAAGTGAAATACAGTGAACGCTCTACATAAGCAACTCATATGAACCAATTTCAATAAAAAAGTTTCTTATATAGAAAAATTTCTTATAGGGAAAAAAAGAAGTATAAAACACTTACCGCCTAGAACATTTGGACTTATTTTTTTACTACTTCAGCTGAGTAAAATTAATAAAATTAGTTTTTTTGCAAAAGAAAACAATTTAACATTATATATACGTAGTTATTAATTATGTTTTTAAAAATTAAATAATCAAATTTTAATAAATCTTTGGTTTAATACGGCACTAATTGCCTAAACAAACAAAAATAATTACACATATTTTTTCATAATAGCCTTTTCTCTTATTCTTTGTAACAAAAGAACCTCATTGCAGGGTAAATCATTTTCTTTTGCCCATTCTATCACCAAATTAAAAGAATTTATAACATCATCGATGTTTTTATTAGTGTCATCCGACATTTTTTCACTTTCTTCAGCAGGAGCAGTTGCATTTTCTAAACCTGGATTTTCTTCAAGGGCAGATAAATGATATGCCTCGCTTGTTCCACTTGCACAATCCAAAATTTCAGTATCCGCCAAGTTACAATCATTAAATATCGAATTATACAATCTTGGCAGGTGAATATCGTCTACTTCTGAAAAGAGATCAGAATGAATGTTGTATTGAATTTCATCACCTGACGGGAAAAGGTGTTTAAATGAATTTTGTATAACTGACACATGGATTTTATTCCAGGCCTGCACCACTACATAATTAACATCTTTCAAATTTATATTTTTAAGTGCTGAAACTATTCCACCTTTCTGCACTTAAGGCTGCAAGACATGCTAGTAAATGTTTTCAATAGCGTTGTTTTAGTGATTTTATCACATTTTGATCTAATGGTTGCAATAATGGCGTATTATTAGGGGGGGACATAACTTTAAAATTTGGGTTACCTGTAAACTTATCCTCAGACCCATGGCAAGTTGCATTATCTACTAAAAGAAGAGCCTTTACTGGAAGGTTTTTAGATTCCAAGTGTCGAGTGTATTTATAATTTACAGCAATTTAATAACTAGTAAGTGCGACAAAATACAAATATTTATACAGATTTAGTGGCTTCGTAATTGAGATTATCTTCATACTTATTTGAGACAGTTTAATCATAGACAAAAGTGCAACTGATTGGTAATAATGGTGAAAACTACGGATTCCAACTCTACTCGATAACAATTTATTGTTCCAGTTAAAATATTTTCGGACTAATCCAAAAACACTTTAGATATAATTGAGTATTTGATATCACTCCTAATTATTGGGTATTGGACACAATAATGAAATCGATTTTCCATCAAATATTCTTTTAATGGAAAAAAATAAAGAATATATTGTATAGATAAAATTAAAAGAAAGTAGTATATGTGTTTTGGAAAGAATTTATAAGAGAGAATTATACAGTACAAGTTAAGCCAAGATTTATCGTCTCTTCAATTTATAATTCTGGTTTTGCTATTATTATTAATCTTCAAACTGTCAGTAAAATATTCATATACTTTTTTTGTTACTAGTATCACCTTCTGTACACCTAGCACATGTATTATGTGACGATACACTAAATATGATCTTTGGTCAAAATATGTCACTAGCCTCTGATCTTAAATTAAAATAATATATGACTACCTTGGTATAGTTGAGCCATCAATTTTGTACTTTTTGAACAAGTCAATGTATTCGCCAAGTTCTACATGTACTTTTAACCAATCAAGAACGTCCTCCATAGTCCAATTGTAAACTGAAAATGAAAAATTATTTTTTTTCCTAATTATATATTGATCAAATTAAAGAAATTTCCATATTTTAAATTATAAATCACATTAATCAGGATGAAATTTTAGAAAAGATTTGTCATTTATTAAGTCATGAAATCAATATCTGAAAGAAATAGTGAATAAATTTTTGTTCATATTTATGATAATTTTGAGATACTTGCTCAATAATAAATTTATTTACAAAAATTTATATACCTAAACTAGATTTCCAATTTCTCCACAGCTCTTCTTTACTGATATGATTGTCATTTTTATTGAAACGTTTGGCTCTATCGAAATCTCCAGTATATTTCAATTCATCCCGTGCAAACTAAATTCATTTTTTATAGCAGAAATAAAGCAAATAAAACATAATAATAATAATAATAATAATAATAATAATAATAATAATAATAATAATAATAATAATAATAATAATAATAAATTAATTAATAAATTAATTAATTAAATAAATTTCGAAACGACTTACTTAAAGGAAAACGCCAATAAAACATTCTTTGTACCATATATTTAGACAGTTTGACTGTCATCTTCAGGCACCAAAAACCAACTCAAAATTATGGATTATTTTATATTTAAATAAATTATTTTTTTATTAATTAAATATTCTAATTAAATTAAATATTTTAATAAATAATTGGAAATTTTTTTATAAATATTAAACTTTTTAACGAAATAATAATAACAACAATAATAATAATAGCAATAATAACAATAATAATAAAAATATTAATAATAATTAATAAAAATAAAAATAATATAATAATAATAATAATAATAATAATAATAATAATAATAATAATAATAATAATAATAATAATAATAATATAATAATAATATAATATAATAATATAATATAATAATAAACCCAAAGAGGTATAGTGAACTGAAAATAATGCAGACAAATAAATCTTAACTCGGTGGGTGGGGAATGCATGAATGTTTTGGAACCTGAATTTTTCATGGGTGCTAATATATGAGGGTATAATGATTAAAAATTAAATGTTCATCCATGTAATTCATAAAACATATTACAGATTTAAATTATTTTATAAAATTTAAATCACTTAAAAATATTTTAAAAATTAATATCCTATTTATAAATAGATTAAGTGAATATTTACTTCATCCGCTTCAATAGGATCCACACCACCATCTTTATCATCATCAAGTTGTGAATGAAGATTTTTGATAACATCATACGCTTCTGTTTCTTCCCATGTACTTAACAAATCTACATAAATTGTCTACAATTAAATATGGCGTGATAAACAGTTATTTTCATAATAAATTTGTACTTTCTAATTTTAATGTTTTCCAAAGCATTTTAGTAATCATTATTAAATGTTAACGGACTATAGTAACTAAAGTTGCCACATGCTAAGATGCTCAATGCATGGTAAAATGTAAACAAAAGAAAAGTTAATAAAAGAATATTAAGCATACTAATAATAGAATTATAATTTATTTAAGATAAATTTAGGCGACTTTTAATAATAAATATAACAATATATAATTTAGGTAATTATTATAAATAGTTGAATGAAATGTTGTATATACTGAAAAAATACATAGTAAGCATTTATTACATCATAAAAAATATTTTTTATCATTCTTTTTGCAATCTAAAATAATAAATTCTTCTCCCCAAAAACGTGGTATGCTTTAAGAAAAAAGTGTGACTAGCAAATGCAATATTTTTTTGGTCTTTTTTTTCGAAAAAAGTGGTTGTTAGGCAACTCAAAAACAAATGGCTCGTGAATAGTTGGGTATATGTAAAAAATAATTCATAGAAAGAAAAATCGCGCAATTTTGAACAGATTAAAAGACACTCGATCTTCAAATAATATGCGAATCTTGATCAAGTTCCAAATCAAATCAACTGACCTTAACCAATTTTAATTTCAAAAACTTTCTGCAGCATTAAATTTCAATTTTAAATTTATTTTAGTATTGAGAAATGATGGCAGATTATCGGGAAAAAAGTGCCATTTTAACACACGTTTTACAATATATTTCATCAGAATCACTTTCATAATCAGGTAAAAAAACCAATCAAAAAGTAATATATGGGTTTTAATTTATATATTGCAACAAATTATTAATTTTTGAATATCTTTTAAAATTTGTAAATCATTGTGTTATAGATTAAAACACTACAAAACAGAGATTTATAGAAAGGCAACTGATACTGGTCTTTATATTTTTCCGGTACGTTTTTGTTGTGAAAAAATACAGTATTAAGAGAAATATTATGAAAGAATTGATATATTATCATTCTTAGTATTTATATTCTACTTTTGCAAATTCAGTAAAAAGTGTTGATAAACTGTTTAAGTTGATAAAGAATGGGTATTCAAAATCATTTTATTATTGATTATAAAAGAGACTTTTGGCAAAGAATTCTAAGGATCCGTGCTTGGGAATGTCTGAGTGTATTTGACTGATGAGTGTAAATTAATTGTGGATGCGCATAATATCGATAGTGCATGTAAGAATGATGAGCCTAAATTTGTGTTGATATTACCGTTCTTGGAAGGTTTTACAAATCATAAGTGGAAGATAATTAAGCAGTTCGGAAATTTATATTATAGGATCGTTTCCAATTCGTGTAAGGTACGCAGTATGTTTATTGATAAGTTAAAACGCACTGTTCTGATCTCGTTTATTAATATGCATGTAATGGGTGTAATGCCACATGCATTGGGATAAACTTCCCGCCATCTCTGTGCTCTAGTTTTAGAGCATTGCCGCAGAAGGGATTGAACAATATTAGTGAACACAACAGAGGCTATATGAGTAAAATAGGGATGTCTGATTTTAAAATATTAATAATTATTGGGAACGTGGTATATGTGAAACATTGTTGATAAGGTATTTAGATTATCATGCAAAATACTATAAAAAATATTTTAATTTCAAAAGTTTGAAAGATAATAAAATAATAATCAATTAATAGTTTGTATGAATATAAAAATAAAAATAAAAAGTATTATTAAAATTATTATTATTTTTGGTTGGTTTTTGCCTGATGATGTCAGTGAATATGTCGAAATATATCGTAAAACGTTTATTTAATTGTTGATTTCTTATAATAATTTTAAAGTTAAATATTTTTCATATATTCAGAATTTGATAAAAAAAAATATTGATCGAAAAGAGAAAATTGCTGCAATCACAAAAAATAAAATTTTCTGAAATTATTTGTGAATGAAAACTTTTTAGAAGAAATTTATAAATCTGTATTTAGATAAAAATTTACATAAAATCTCACCATTCTGAAAATAAAGCATAAATTGTCTGAAAATTATAATAAATACGACAGCTTTATTTAAATTAAAATATTATTAACATTAAAAATTTTTTAAAAATTTTAAATGTAAATTTAATAAAAAAATATAACTTTTAACTTACCATTTGCTCATAATATTTGTAATTTATAAAAATTGGAGTAGAAACCATTATTTTTCTTATAATATTATAATTTTACTTATTTTGTAAATAACACACAATTATTATTGACTAATTTATCATAATTATTTATACTTAATTAAAATTATTGGCAATGTAAAATGGAACTAAATTTAAATGATATATATAAGAATGAATATATAGAGCATAAGATTTAAAATTAATGTAATATATAAAAAAAATTACTTATTTTAAAGTTATGTTAAATACTTATTACTAAATTCAACAGATTTTACAACATTTATAGTTATTAATTGCACTTTTACAATAGGTTCTACTGAGTAATTAAAACAGCTGCACTAATAATTACTTTTAGATGGCCCAAATAAAATTAAATCTTTAGCTTTTCGAGCGATTTTTCGCCTATGAGTGCCGTTTCTAATTCCCAGAATGTTTATTAAAAATGACATATCAGATAGTGCCAATCTAAACATGAAAAAAAAACTTAAAATAACTTTGAGACATTTGTTTCAAATAAAACTACTACTGTAAAAGCTGTATAATTATATCTTATTATCTAAACCAACCAATTGTAAACTTTTAAAGCGAACCTGGGTGTGTGGTACACTACTAAAACAATATAGATTACTTCAATAATATTATTTTCAAATTAGTTGTAAAAATTAATTTTAAGTTTTTTGTGATAATTCTGATGATTACATGAAAAGAAAAATAAAATTGTTAAAATTTTTACTGGTACTTGACAACATTTTAAATAAAATAAAATTCTATTTCTGAATTAATGGATTATAATTATAATATTTAATTCCGGGATTTTTCTCCAATCATCTGGATCTCGGAATCCTGATTTATAGATATTTCGTTTCATTGAAATGTTTTTTATTGATTTTTGAGTTCTTTCGAACGTATTCTTCAAACATTTCATTTTTTAATAGAGATCTTTTGAAAGACTACTATTTTCCTAATCTTAGAAATAACAAATCTTATTCAAAAGTTTTTTAAAAATTTTTTTATGACTCCTGTTACACTTTTTTACACGAATTTGCACTCAAAAATCAATATTAGAACTTCGTTAGTATGCAAAAGGAGTACTCTATTTAAAAGTTCTCTGACTATAGTAAAAAAAAGATAGAAATAGCCTCTGATTAAAGTAAAAATGGCACACTGCACTCCAAAATCAATATTAGTGCTTCGTTAGGATGTAAAGAGCCGCACTTAAAGATCAATATTGTACTTTAAAAAATTCTTTCGAGAAAGTTAAAATAAATTGTGTATGTTGCTAGGTAGATGTGAGCTCACAAACTCACTATTAGTTATCGCGCATCCTAAAAACTCCCTAAGGCGATAATATATATCACAATTTATTATTGAACTCCGTTTACCAAACATTATTTTTGATCGTAAGAAAAGAGTTTTACGACCTTTTCCATCATTGAATAACCAATAGTAATAACACTAACAATATATTCAATGAGATCAAAACTGAATTCGTTAAGTATAACTTAAACATAGTATTGCTGGTTGAATATGTGAAAAACGTGTGTGCCTTTTTATTTGATTTTAATAATTACGATAGACTACTTCAACATATTAAAAAAAGTTAAATGAATTTCATTGAACAATATTTCTATTTGATTAATTTTTTTAAATTCAGAAATCCTAGTAAAATAAACTTTTTAAGTTCTATTTAAGATCTTCAAAAATCGTTTGGAGAACTATTAGAGGTATGATCCCAAACCAAACAAAGGCAGATGCTGCTGGTTTGGATAAAATCAAAGCCTTTGATTGCATTCCAGCTTGTTGTGAGAAAATGAAAAAGTCATGCATTCTATCAGCATTTACAGTTGTTAACCTAAATCCAACAGAAAGTTCTATTAATTGAGCCGCATTTCTCACAAAGTTGAATGGAAATAAAAATCTGTGAATTACAACCATCGAAGAATAGCGTAATGCTAAAGCTGCTTCATAGTATTGAAAATGGAAAGAATCAAAGAAACTCAAAGAAAAAGCAGTAGAGAACAAATTTGAAAAAATTTCGAAATTTGGAATTAATTTGGCGATGAAATCAGTTAAATAAAATTTATTTTTAAAATGTGGATAATTTACAGTGTGTAATTTCGTGCATAAAATGTCATCGATTAACAGTTATAATAAATTATCAAGAATAAAAAAGCCTCCTGAAACACGGTTTTGAATAGGATCAAATCAATAAACCACATTATCTTACAGTTTCTTTGTCTTAAAATCAATTAATAAGCTCCTGACCTTTCTATGAGCCTCTAACTAATTTGAATTATTTTATTCCTCTTTAAAATTCTATTTGTCACCGGTTACCATCTTTCCACCCGTAAAATATGGATTTTTACTTTTGAAATTTTTTTGGAAATTAGTTATTTTTTGTTTAGTTCTGTTTACTAATGGATAATTCCGCTTTTGTTCGACACCAAACACACCACATTAGTACAGTGGACGCTTTTTGGTATTATTTTGGGTGAAACGCAAACCTTTCTTTTGAACTTTTTATAAAGAAACTACAATTCATCTCATTCTTTTCGCTGCAGCAAATCGATGGAAATTACGGAAAACGTTCGGCTTTGATGTTGTAGGAGAGTTCGTGAGAGACCTATCCAGCCAATTTTCCCGTACCTAACTTAGCTCTTGAACCAACGAAAACATAGTCTTATGGTCTTTATTAAATTGTTCGGTAAACATTCTCATTTTCAAGCATTTGTCCTCTTCTAAGGATGCCAAAAGTGCCTGGTTGTCGAAATGTTATAGTCTACTTATTCTTTCTTGATCTATGAACTTCTTGAACCATCTTTCAACTTGGCTTTTGCTAAATGAAAGGAGAGAGTTATTTTTATCTTTTAAACTTTTACATTCTTTTGTCATACTAGTTTCTCTAAATGCTTCCACACAAGCTTCCAAATGTTCTTGGTACATTTTCTGTAATAATTTGATAAACTGAAGAAGCTTCTCAAATTTTTTGATAGCTTTAATTGCATTACGATCAGTTTTAATATCTTCATTAATAATATGTTCAATAAATTTGACTTCTTTTCTAAAATAACATTTTGATTGGCTTAATCCTAACTCGCTCAACTGACCTATAATTTTCTTCCAATGATTCCGAGAAATTAAAATATTATCAAGATATAAAACAGCTTCTAGCCAATTTAATTTTTCTAGTACTGAATTTATTAGGTTTTGAAATGTTCCGGGTGCGGTTGCGATTCGGAAAGGCATTATTAGTAGGAAATACCGTTTTAAGTTTAGAATCTTTTTCCAGTTCAACCTGATAGCATGCATTGCCCGAACCGATTGTTGAGAAATACTTTGACTCATTTAGAAGGCAAGTGGAACATCGGTACATTTCATGGGACTGAAGGAATTGTGAAAGTTTTAAGAATGGTAGGGTTCAGATATTTAAAATGATCGTTTTGGCTCTTATGAAATTGTAATGGATAAAAATTATGAAGAAAATTAAGTCCTTCAAAGATGGGTTCTATTCCACTCATTCTATGATGTCTTTCTTTGCAGAGCAAATTTTACTAAAATCATAAGCAAATAATGAACAGACACACAAAATGAATTACAATACTTAATTAAATATGTAAATAAATAAAAATAAAGATAGTTACATAATTACATTATAAACAATTATAATTATTATTGTAAGAAAATTAATAAAATATTAAACAATCTAATTCAATATAATAGTTTATTGTTAATTACAATACTCACCGAGGAATCATGGATCCATTAATGTTGTTTTTTAAGAACACTTTAGTATATTCTGATAAATCAACATCGATATTTAGCCAAGTGACAACATCGTCAATTGTCCAATTATAAACTGTTTAAGTTTAAAATAATAAAATTCCTACATATAATCAGAAACCTTTGCTATTTTTCCATGATTTCCACAATAAGTCTTTGGTTAAATGAGCTTTGATATTTTCTGAAATATCAATATTAGATTGAATTCTCAGCTCTCCGTTAGTAAACTTAAAATTAAATAAGAAATTTTAGATTAGTCAAAATAGAAACCAACTTCTTCAGCTTCATCTGAATTTATCTCGCCATCTTTATTTATATCCATTTCTGAATGAATATCATTTATAACTTGAAGAGCGATTTTATCTTTAATATTTTGGCCATTTTCATTAATAAATGAAAATACATTGGATGTTAAATTTACTGAAAGTTTTGAATAGTGAATTATATTTTTTAAAAAACATTACCAGTATAAAGTAATAAACTCAACTTTAAAAATAAACGACTGATAAATAAAAATGTCATCTACAAAACGATGGAATTTGAAAATATAAATAAATCAATTTACCTTGATAATTACATTCAAGTCATGAAAATATTAAATTAATAAGTAAATACACTATTAAAATGTTTTATTTTATATATTTAAACACGGAGAAATTTAAAATTATCTAATAGCTTGAATGTATTAATTTAACATCTTGGGTTTAATGACGAATATTTATATTATGTACAATTTTAAGTACATCGCATAAGATGGATATATCCAAACCAATACATTTAAGAATAAATATAATGAAATAAACCAATATAACCGTTTATGTTAGATTATATACATTAGTTCCTCATATAGCTATAAATCCCGTGCTAGTTCCTGTCCGTTGTTTCTTTCAGGGGTGTTTTCGCATTATATTGCTTGTTTTTATTTGTAATTAAAGTGTCTTAACTCACACAAAACAATGATAATAAATAAAATAATTTAATACGCTGTAAATTGAGCTTTCATTTACATGTGTTGGGCCAGGACAAGATTTTGTTTTAATGAATTGGAAATAGCACGCAAATATAACATTCAGATTTAAAATCAGACCCATAAACATCATATAAACAACCTAAAAATGTGAGAAAAATGCAATTAAACATAAAAGTAAATTAAAATAAAAACAAAACGCACCAAGATCAGCACGAAATTAACACAAACATAACAATATAACAAGAAATTTGACCGAAAATAGAGCAATTTATAAAATCAGCATTTTAATGGGAAAGCTGGTTGAAAATAAAATATTTCTAATCGGAAATATTCAATTAAAAAAATAAATAAAATAAATTGTCTATTTAATGCAAGTGGTGGGTTACTGGGTATTGATGTTTGTTTAAATAGTGTCGTGGTTACCCCGGTAACGTCATATAAATATTTCTTTGCTACCACTCGGCACCCGTTGCTAAGCAACGTTGGAACTGTGTTCGAGTGGGTAGATCGTCCGCAAAAAGTGAGCGTTATTACTAATGCTGTAATTGCCCGAATGATCTCTGGGTTCAACGAGCCGTCGTTAGAAGACTTGTACTCACTTTAGCTTATTAGGTCCTCTTTATGCCGTAGATTTTATTAATCGAATCCATTGCAATCTTTAGTCAACGATTAAAAAAATATTACTGAATATATATTAAGACAAAACTAATGAATACATATTTCATAAAAGAAGTAATATAATTTCAGTTAATCGGCTGAGTGGTATTTAGCAGTCGAGCGGCTCGGAGTTTGGCCCGCTCCTTGCGTCCAGGACGATAACTGTCCGTTGTTGGTGTCGTTTTTGGAGTTGCTACCGCCTCTCGATAGGCTAATTGGGCGGGAGCGAAGACGAAGGGATAAGTTACAGCTGCCCCTTCTTGACAGGCGGACAGTGCAACCTCCAGTCCCCTTATTTGTGTCCTTAGGCTTTGAGTTAGTTGTTTTTCTTCTGCCCATCCCCTTTGGGCTGCTGTAAGTCTTTCATACAGTGATTTGGCCTTCTTTGGGTCCACCCATGTGGCTTTTGTCTGCTGAACCTCGCGGGATAGTTGAATAATCTGGTCGTAAAGGTTCTTATTGGTTTTCCGTGAGTGTGTTAGTTCTGTTTGTAATATTTGCAGGGGCTCCATTTCTATAACAATAAAAATTAAATTCCTTTTCGCCAAATTCAGAATTACTAAGTATAATGTTAATTTAAAACATAAATTTGCAAAGTCACACTAAGAAACGAGTAAAATTGAAAATCTTAAATTACAAATTATTTATTGTAATAACATTCACGCAAAACTAAAAGGTCCATAACCCACAGATCAGTGGAATCAGGGCTCTTCGAAAAATTTCTTCACCCCTTCCTCGGCTGAGTAGCCCGGATACACGAAAACGGGCCGTCTCGTGTTACGTACAGGTCTGGGGCTGGGCGGCGACATGTCATTGTAGAAATTCGCGATCCTTCTGGCCGCGATGTCGTCTTCTACATTGTCCAGGTATTGTCTGGCCCTGACCACCTGAAAATCGACCTGTTGCTGGTGGTCCTTAAGGTGTGCGAGAAGATAGCGGGCGTGATCCCGAATTTCTTGGGTCGGATTCCGATCGCCCTTTTGTCCGTTCGGCATACGTTCTTTCTCGTTCATTCCCAATAATTGCCAGATGGTCTGTCGGGGTCCTCTTGGTTGGGGCTCCTCGTCGCCTCTCGCTCGCCTTATTTGGCGCCAGACTTGCCTCCACGTTGCCTCTACGGCAACGTGCGTGGGGACACGAATGATAGCTCCTGATTTTTCTGAATAAAAACGTAATCAATAGGCTTGTCATCTCCCCTGGAGAAAAATAATTTTTAAGAAGACAAAAATTTGTGGTTATAATTCTAAAAATGCTATTGAAAATTATTGGGAAAAATTTTACATTCTGACTCCTGGCGTAGACTTATCTTTCCATTAACAACCTTCTATATCTGGGAACGCAATTAGAACTTCCTGATGTTACCATGCCGGTTACTTACGCGTACCCCATAAATTACAAATTTTCCACGCGATATTAATAATTTCAAATGGATAAACGTATCTGTGATAACTTTTTTCTCTTTTCGTTTTATATTACATATTTATTTCTACTATATGAGAAAATGAGATATCAATTTGTTATACTATGTTAATAATTTTTACGTATCTGGTTGCTTGATTGGCGAAGGTTAAAATTTCAAAATAACACTCTAGAACTAAGGGATGAATGAGAAGAAAATTAAATCGGAGTAAATGGGTATATTATTGTCGTAATCTTTTATGTTCACAAAAAATCAACTATGAATATCACTATATGATTTAAACCTGCATCGTTTAAGCCTAACAAGAATGATTCCCGTCATAAATCAAAGGGTCTTATACTCCTTTTACCACCAATTTAAAAAATCAAGTTCTAAAATAGTTAATTTTAAGAAAAAATCGAAGTTCATCGTTAAATATCGAGTTTATAACACTTGGAAAATCTAGGTTATTAATTTCATTTATTACAAATCTCTAATTATTTATATATTTGCTTAAACATTATTATATAGGTCTAGGACATTAATTGTATTTATTAAAAATTTTTGATTATTTACATAACTATTTGCATATTATAATTAGAACTAAAAAAAAATCGTGTAAAGTTTTTACCTTCAATCTGTGAATCGGGACCTAACGTTATTCCTTCACTAGGTGTTCTAGTCGTGGCATCCTTATTGTCCGGAACTTGTTGTGGAATAATGCTTCCAATATTATTTAAGAATTTATAATCGATCGGGGTTGCTAGCGCAGTTTTATTGAATCGGCTGTGGGTGGGCATGTCCTGCACGTGTATGTGGTACTTTGGTCGCACGAGTTGCTCTCACCAGGTGCAATATCGGGTTGTGTGCGTGGAACGATTTATCGATTCTTTTCTTTCCCCTTTTAAACGTCATAGTCTGTGTGCGATAATTTGGCGTGTTAGCTGTAGTTGGCTCGTTGGATTGATATTGCTGTTCCTTATGTACACATTTTGTTTTCTGTAGATTCGGTAAGGTTTTTGGTTCGTTTTAATTAACTTGATTTATATGTTAATTCTTAGCTGATCGTCGTTATGTAGATTTTTCCGGGAAGTGTAGTTATCCATTCATCAAAAACGCAATGTTTCCTTTGCTAACTCAACCCTCAGACTCAACTGGATGGTGCCGTTGTCTCACAGATGGAATTATTTTACGACTTTTTTGGATTATGGATCTACTTGCTCATGCTGATTTTGGCATTTTTAGGGTATTCTGGTGATTTTCCGTTATGATTATGGCAAATCGATATGGGTTTTTTCTTTTCTCTTATTTCATATTATTTAGATTGTGGGGAATTTCCTGTTTAATTCAGAATGGTCATGAGTATCTCCTAATATATTGGTTTGTCAGTGAGATTCGGAGTTCGTGTTGGGGATCGGAATTCTGTAAGTTGATTTGGGTTTTACAAGAAAATTAAATAAACTTTGGCGAGTCTTGATTTTCATTTCCTAAATTTCCTTAGTTTGGACTTTTATTACGTTAATTCATTTATTGTGTGGTTACGCTAATTTATTCTACCTTTGGATGATACTATTTAATGTCACTAAGATATTAAAAGATTTAATTAATTGTCTTCACTTATGTTTATCTGAGTATTAATATTGCCCACTGATGTGCCGTTAGAAATTTATAATTGTTATAGAAATTTTTGGCTACCTCAAATGCTTTGAACTGCTCAAGCAGCATTAAAATCTATAGATAATAAAGGTTCGTAAATAATTATTTTATTGATGTAAGTATAAGATAACAACTAAAATTTATGCTTCATTTACCTAAAAGTATACCTATTGGGTTCATGACAACTACGTGAATCTATAATTTACTGTAATCTAGTTAAATATGATTTAATTATTATAAGTTCATGGCTATCGCGCGATATTTAGGGTCACTTTAAATCCATATTAATGTATTGAAATTTATAATTATTTACAGTAGTAGTTCGAATTCATAATTAATTTTGGTCCACAACAACGATTTCATTTTTTCTGATTCCCCGTCACCTTCCCCTTGGTTGACCTTAGGCGCGTTGTGTTCATATGATAGTTAATAAGTGCCCACTGGACTACTCGTGTGATGATTTTGAGCCGTGTGTGAGATAGTTTAGGTCGAGTTTAAAGAAATCGAGAGACGAAGAAGTAGCCAAAAGACCACTTTCTTATCCATCCTTTCTTCTATACAGGGTAATATTGACGTTCCGACCCCTGCGTTCCGCACGACGGAGTCTTCACGGGCACGAATCATTGGCGATATTCCACGCACTTACACGAATTCGAATAATATGTTTGATTTTAATAACTTGTGATGTGTCTTTGGCTGTGGGCCGGAAAAATTTCGACAAATATAAAATAAAGTTTTTATGCATTATGAATCATTTATTAAAATAATATAAAAATTACCGATCCAAACATATACAAAATATCATAAATACATCACTCTCCCCACGCCGGCACCCAAGCAGACGCTATCGAGGTTACGAGGATGCGACGTGGAGAGAGTCTTCAAATAAAACTCTCACTTACATAGATTTTTAAAGAGTAAAAACGATTTTTGAGTTTCAAAAAAACTGATTTAATGATTAAAATTGTGTACAAATGAATCGGTATATATACCTATTGTACGACCCTAACCTTCCGTGTTCTTTTTGATTTAGTAAAACAAATTTTGACCTTGGAATTTTCTGGTATATTCTAATCTTTAATTTTATTATTTTGAGATTTTATTCGACAATTTTTTCTTTAGATTTTTAATTGAATTATTTCTAATTCAAATTATTTGATTTTTATTTCATTTTCATGAAATTTTGTATTTTTTAATAATTTTGTCAAATTAGGTCAAAATCATTGGGTTTTCGTGTTATGTCTATATTTATTTCGTGCGGATCTTGTTGCGTTTTGTTATTATTTTAATTTATTTTTGTGTTTATGATTTTTTTTTGTTTTCTTTCTCATATTTTGATAGGGTTAATTGATGTTTTAATAGGTTTGAATTTAAATCTGCATGTTATTTTTGCATGTGTGTTACCGATTCATTTAAACATTTTCAAGGCCGTTTGTGTTCTGGCCCAACACAAGAAAATAATAAAATTAGAGATAGATATTACAAATAAAATCAAGGTCAAATTTTTTTTAAATACATCAAAAAAACACGCAAGGTTAGGGTCATAAAACAGGTATATATAACAATTCATTTTCACAGAATTTTAATGCAAACATTTTTGTAAGCAGTTCAACTTTCTCGCAGGAGCCAGTTCAACTATCAACGTTAAATCTTCCAAACTATGACTTCAAGCACTCTTAAGTGTGGGGTTTGTGGTGTTTAACCTTGACCCCATGTATATAACCTTTCTTGCCTTCCAATGGTCACCCGTTGCTAAGAAACTTTGGTACTGTAACCACTGGTTATGAGATCACCAAAGGTGAGCGCTACGAAAGAACTGCTAAGGCCCGATCTTATAGTGGGTTTAACGCACTACCGATAGAAGGTCTGTGTGCAATTTTCCTGCTTTCGGTCCCTTTCACATAAACTTAACACTCTCTTAAAACACTTCTGGTTCTAACCCTAGTTCATGGCTCTAATAAAACAGTTTTAATTTTCAACGTGACAAATTAACGAAACAAAACAATGGAATGACACAAATATTTACTGTGTGGGGTTTATGGTTTTGATAACCTTGATCCCAGATATAACGTTTTCTTCGCCCTCAATGGTTACCCGTCGCTAAGCAACGTTGGTAATGTAACCACTGGTTTTGAAATCGACAAAGGTGAGCACCACACAAGAAATACTCTGGCCTGACCTCAGTATGGGTTCAACGCACTACCGTTGGAAAGTTCATGTGCGCTTTCCTAGCTTTGGGTCCCTTACTTCTGTGGTTAATTCTACGTCATTGGAATCTCTCTCCGAAAACTGTTCACAATTTCATTTAATTAAACTCTATTCTTATTAAAGTAAGTTCGAAATATTAATCTAGGCAAAACCTTTATTGAAAATAAACAAAATAATTTCGTGCTTATTACCCTTGTGTCTTTGCGGCGCGGCGTTTCGCTTGCTCCGCTTTTCCAGGGTGGTACTTGATCGGTTTATTCGGGGCTTGGTGACGCCAGTCGCTTCTCGGTAGGCTAATTGAGCTGGCGCAAATACCAGAGGGTAGGTTACCGCCACGCCATCTTGACACGACGATAACGCTACCTCAAGGCTGACTATCTGGATTTTCTAAGACTAGGGAGCTGCTTCTCATCAGCCCACCCTCGTTGTGCTGCTGTCATTAGAATAGGGATATGAGGACTATGCCCCGTGGAAATTTGGCTTGAAAAAATCCCGAGACCCCCCTTCCGACATACAATTTTTTTTCTCTTTTATCGATCCTTGATGTATCCAAATTGTTTGGTTGCTTAGTTAACTGGTAGCTATAAAGAAACTATTAATCAAACTCATTGAAGCCCAATCAATTGTTGTATTTTCTCTGAATAAAAATTTATTCCTTTGTTTACAGTCTTGTATGTGATTAATTGAAAAATTTTTGTAAAACTTAATAGTTTTGTTTAAAAACTTTGAAATTTTTCTATTATTTTTGTAATATTTTTAATTACATCCAGCAATGAACATTTACTAAAAGTTATTTTCAAATATGAATGTCAACCTTTTCATTTAATTTTCACATGCCCCTAAATAAATTAATTGCTAACAGTTCAACTAATTACTTAAATTTATTTTTACACATTTTCTATTCTTTTCACTCCAACTCTTGTTGTTTACTGAATGATAAACTAATTAGTAAGTATAAGTGTTTGTAATTGATAGGAAAAGAAACTTGATTAGAAAAATAATCTTAAATTAATTTCACTAAACATATATTACTTTCACAGTACTTGAAATAAATTTTCATATATTTATTGAAAATTATTAGATTTTTAAGTTTCTAAACATCATTGAATAAAGTTAATAGATAAAATAATTATCATCTACTATATTACTAGAAATTAAAAGATTATCGACTAACAGCTAAATAAGTTGAACTTCTAACAAATATTAAAAAACTACATGGAACAGGTACTTGTGTACTGATATATACCGATAAAATCTACTAAAAAGGCAAATATGTATGTTTAATTGTTGGAAAATATTTGTTTTTGTAAAAATAATACTTATCATTAAATTATGATTAGCATGTGAATAGAATTTGATAAAAGTTGTGAGAAATATTTTAAGATGTTAAATAAAACTGATTAATTTGTAAATAATGCTAGTGCTTTGAAGAAATTTTAAAATAACACCTTCAGCAAATTGGCAAGAAAATATTAGTTATTGAGTAATACTTATTAAAATGACCAAAATTTTATAATTTTTGACATTCATTGAAATAATCATAAGTATTTAAATTATACAGTAAATTGTCAATAACAACATAAGTAATCGGTAACATATTTTTTTTTAATTTTATTTTTAAATACTAGTCAATTTTAGTTTTTAATTAAATTAAATTAAATTACAAATATAATGATAAAATCAAATAAATACTTGAATAAAAATAAATACATGAATCAAACATTTTCTTAGAACATTCATATTTTTTATTCACATTCCAATAATTTCATTAAAATTAACCAAAATCTTAATGATATATTTTGATAACCCTTAAACCAATAAAAATGTATCGATTTCACTAAGTATCCATTCTTTAATATCGATATTCAACCGAATAAATACCCTTAAAAATATCATAAATTCTCTTCTTAACCTATCGTTTCCCCCAAAAATATTATAAAATTTACTCTCAACCAATCATTTCTCTTTAAATGACAATAACCCAAGCTATATTTTTGATAAAAATCACCGACTTTTTTTGATATTGAACCGAATAAATTTCTTGAAAACACCTTAATATAAAATTGCTTTCTTGACAAATCATTTCCCCCTAAAATATAATAAAATTTACTCCTATCCAATCATTTCTTTTTAAATGACAATATTTCCACTCTCAGCTATATTCATTATTTTCATAAAAATCATCGACTTATTTTGATATTCAACAGAATAAATTTTTTGAAATTCTCTAAAACAATTATAAATTCATAACTTGACCAATCATTTCCTCCTAAAATAACAAACTTCAAATGACTCAAATCATTAAAAATATCAACAAACCTTTTCTTAACCGATCCTTTCCCCTTAAAAGATCATAATTTCTCTTCTTAGCCAATCATTTCCTCGCTAAAACATCATAAATATCCCATCAACTAATCATTTCTCATCAAATGATATTATTTCTACCATCTTTTCACCCACATCGATATTCATCCAAATATAACCCCCCTAAAAATATCATAAATACCCTCTTAACCAACCATTTCTCTTTAAATGGCAATATTTCTTCAATTCAGTATTTTTCATAAAAAATTCGCATTTAGATAATATTTACCCATAAAATAACAATATTCAACCGGCTTAAACCACTTAAATATATCAACAAATTAGTTCCTTACCAATCATTTCTCCTTAAAAATTAATTTCATCTCTTAACCAATCATTTCCCTTCAAATAACTTTTCCCACACACTATACCAAGTATATTCATTATTTTCATAAAACCATATCAAGTAAAATTCCTTTGGAAATCTATATTCAACCGAATAAATCCCTTAAAATACCATTAAAAAACTGTACATTTTGATAATATTTACTGTATGTATTTAACCAATCAATTTCCTTAAAATTATCATAAAAATCTGAATTTTACCAATTAAAATAAATTTTCTTTAAAGTATTACAAAATTGTTTAAATTTAAATACTTATGATTATTTCAATGAATGTCAAAAATTATAAAAATTTTGGTCATTTTAATAAGTATTACTCAATAACTAATATTTTCTTGCCAATTTGCTGAAGGTGTTATTTTAAAATTTCTTCAAAGCACTAGCATTATTTACAAATTAATCAGTTTTATTTAACATCTTAAAATATTTCTCACAACTTTAATCAAATTCTATTCACATGCTAATCATAATTTAATGATAAGTATTATTTTTACAAAAACAAATATTTTCCAACAATTAAACATACATATTTGCCTTTTTAGTAGATTTTATCGGTATATATCAGTACACAAGTACCTGTTCCATGTAGTTTTTTAATATTTGTTAGAAGTTCAACTTATTTAGCTGTTGGTCGATAATCATTTAATTTCTAGTAATATAGTAGATGATAATTATTTTATCTATTAACTTTATTCAATGATGTTTAGAAACTTAAAAATCTAATAATTTTCAATAAATATATGAAAATTTATTTCAAGTACTGTGAAAGTAATATATGTTTAGTGAAATTAATTTAAGATTATTTTTCTAATCAAGTTTCTTTTCCTATCAATTACAAACACTTATACTTACTAATTAGTTTATCATTCAGTAAACAACAAGAGTTGGAGTGAAAAGAATAGAAAATGTGTAAAAATAAATTTAAGTAATTAGTTGAACTGTTAGCAATTAATTTATTTAGGGGCATGTGAAAATTAAATGAAAAGGTTGACATTCATATTTGAAAATAACTTTTAGTAAATGTTCATTGCTGGATGTAATTAAAAATATTACAAAAATAATAGAAAAATTTCAAAGTTTTTAAACAAAACTATTAAGTTTTACAAAAATTTTTCAATTAATCACATACAAGACTGTAAACAAAGGAATAAATTTTTATTCAGAGAAAATACAACAATTGATTGGGCTTCAATGAGTTTGATTAATAGTTTCTTTATAGCTACCAGTTAACTAAGCAACCAAACAATTTGCATACATCAAGGATCGATAAAAGAGTCGAGAAGTTAATAAAATTTGTAATTGAAATTGTACTTCTTTTGATTGTTCAAATTTATATGTGCTTTTATTTAAAGATTTCTTGGTCAGTAAACAATTTTTGATATTGATTTTTTCTGTAACTAGTTATTGATAACATATTGTGAATGTGTGTATATAATGAATAATTGAGTATTTTAAGGGGAAATGATTGAAAAAAATTATTTTTAATTGGGGTAAGTTGGTTGAATATCGATATTCAAAGGGTAAATATTAGTTAAATAGGGAATTTTAATGAATAAGATACTCAATTATTCAATGCCTAGTATGTATATAGTGAGTTGTATAGTTCTCAGTCATTTGTATCCAATACCTAGAGATTGTTGTTCAGTTATTAATCAATTGATTGTTTAGTGTGTATGGGTTATCAGTATTCAGAAGTTGATACCAAGTAAGTTAACTTTTTCTTTGGTTGTTGATGAATTTATTATTAATATTAATATTATTATTATTATTATTTTGAAAATTTCATATTAATTTATTTTTTCACATCTTACTTTGAAAAACTTTTATCGTTATTAACATGTATAAAAGAAAATTCAGGAACTTTATCCAAGAATTAAAAATACGTTGGATTATTGCGCACCAGAGTTTCTCGCAACAAAAATTTATCATTTCACAGGGATTAACATTGAATAATTTCTCGAGATTCACTATGACAACGTTCAGGGATCTGGTGACCAATGTGTTGTAAATTGCATTGTTTGTAAAGTTAGTATGAGAGTAACATGTTCAAATGGATGTCCATGTTGCCACGATTTCAAACGTGACCAAACAATCCATATATTGTTGGCCAAAATGCGTAAAACATATTACTCGGATATTTTTGATTTGAAATAAAAATTAATCTTTTTTTATTTAATCTTGTCAATAAAAATATTTGTATGGATTCAAAGTTATTTTTTACAATGAAAAATTATTATGAGACTTACAATTAAATTTTAAAAAAATATATTAATGATAAAATAATAATAATAATAATAATATAAAATAAATAATTAATTAAATAAAAATAATAATATTAAATTAATAATTAAATGAAAATAAAAAATAATTATTTAATTCACTTCATTAAAACAAACAATTTAATTTAATAATAATATAATTTAAAAATAAATAATTGACTTGATTAAAACAAACAATTAAATTTAATAATAATATAATTAAAATAATAAATAAATAATATTATTGACTTAAACAAATAATTAAATTTATAAACAGCCAATTTTATAAACAGGGATGGCTGTGACGAAACAGATGCCGTTCCAGCTGTCCAAGCCAATGCAAAACGTCCACAGCCTGCAATCAGACTCCATGAAAACAACTTCAGTTTTGAAGAACAAACAACCGCCGTGCAGTCATTGCGTCGTGTTACCGATTACCAAAACAAAATCCCATTGGTCAATGGTCACTCAGTGTATGTTTCCCCCCAACAAGTCATAATTGGAAAATGACCTCCATACCAAAAAAGCAAAAATGGCGGACCAATTCACCATGTGTCTCCAAATTCAAACCTATCAAGTTCAAGAAAACAAATCCCATTGGAAACAAGCCTAAGTCAAATCGCCATCATATGGATATCAAGGAATATACAAAAGCAAGTGCCAATCCTTCTGAAAACAATCAGCCTCTCGACGAAGTGTGGTGGGATCCAGGTGGCCGCAATTCAGAAAACGATTTTGACTTAAACAAACAATTAAATTAAAATATAATTAAAATATAAATAAATATTATTATTGACTTAAAGAAATAATTAAAGTAAATAAAAATAAAATATTCATGATTTTTAGTCGACAGGCGATTTGAGCCAATTTTATTTTTATGGGATTTTAAGTATGAAAAAATACTTAGGCTTTTTATTCGATATTTTTAGGTTCTTTAATCAAGTTTGAGCCAATATTATTCAAAAATACTACTCAGCACAATCATAGGCGATTTAAGCCAATTTTTATTTTTTAGGCTTTTTAATCGAGAAAAAATACTTAGACTTTTTTATCATGAATTAAAAATTTTTAAAAATTAAAAAAAAAAATTTTTTTCGTTCATTAAAACAAATAATTTTTTAAAAAAAAATTAACACCCCCTAAAAAAATTGTATGGAGGGAGGGGGGGTCTCGGGATTTTTTCAAGCCAAATATCCACGGGGCATAGTCTTCATTTCGCCTTTCCTGGCTCGATCCAGGTCGCCTTGATCTGTTGTATCTCGCTGTTTAATTGTATGAGCTGTTGTCGCAATTCTCTGTTGGCTATGCGGGCCTTGTCTAGCTTCTCTTGCAAACTTTGGGACGAATGCATGTCTACAATTGTGGGGTTGTTGGTGTTGTTAATGTCCTTGACCCCATATGAAAATTATCATCCTGCCTCCAATGGTTACCCGTTGCCAAGCAACATTGGTAATGTAACCACTGGTTATAGGATCGCCAAAGGTGAGCACCATATAGGGACTGCTAAGGCCCGATCCCATAGCGGGTTCAACGCACCACCGATAGAAGGCATATGTGCGATTTTCTGTTCTTGGTTCTTTTCACTTACATGTATAGTCAGTCATCCCTCTCTTTCTCTGATTGGAATTTTATTATCTCACAAAACTTGTTTATCAATAATTAATAAACTTAAAAATATATAGACAATCTAACAACACAAAATTTTATTTATCATAATCGTTTCAGTTTGATTGTTCCGACGATCTCATGGCTCGACGCCTTGCGCGCTCAAATTTTCCCGGGCGTCATTGAGGCGATTTTATTGCTGGTTTAATTGCGCTAGTGGCATCACGATACGCCAATTGAGCCGGTGCGAAGACCAAAGGGTACGTGACGGATTGGCCTTCCTGACAGGCCGCTAATGCCACTTCTAGCCATCGGATCTGCGTCCTCATAGCCTTTACCAACCGCTTCTCTTCAGCCCACCCACGCTGAGCGGCGGTTACTCGTTGGTATAGAACCTTTGCCTTTGTCGGTTCTATCCATGTTGATTTGATACGCTGGATTTCCCGAGTCATCTCCAACATCTGCCTGTGGAGGTCTGTATTTTCTATTCGTGCATCTTTCAGAGCCTGGTTTAAGCCTGTGGCGGTGACCATTTCTACAATAAAAATTAGATTATGAATGTTCTCAACCTATGTGATGAATTTGTTTAAAGGTACTAAATTTTCGAGATTCATTAATTTTGAGTCGTATAAGGGTTTCTTGTTTGGGTGCCTATTTTATATAATTGTAAACGCAAGAAATCAACAAAAGGGCGAATATTATATTAATATTGATTACAACGTAAATTAATGTTAATTTTTTGATCAATAATACCGCGAAGTCGACGGTCGATCTCGTGGATCCTCCATTGATGTCCAGCGGGTGTAGGTAGGATCTCACTCTGGTCTTTGAGTTTCACCTCTTGTTCGCTTTGTTTCCGAAAAGATCTTCCTCGGCACCGATACCGTCATTGGCGGGATTGGCTGGTTCACTCTCGGATCATCGAGCTCGAATGAGATGCCATAAGAGGGGGCATACCCATCCGTGCTCGGGATCAAACCAGCCGCCATATCCTTGTTGATCTGGTAGAAATGTCGACGGGCTCGATTTAATTCTCTATTTGTTTTCTTTTGGTGAGCTTCGAGCCGGGTTCGGATGTCTTCTGCCCGTTCTCGAAGTTTGCGAGCCGGATTTCGTCCGGGCTCCCGTTTGATGGCTACATACGGCCGTTCGACGTCTTCCACTTCATCCTGCCTCTCGAATCTGGATTTTTTCACTGGGGAGATCGAATACCCCTCATCCCACATCGCCTGTCGATATTTCTCATCGTCACTCGAGATTCATCCACCCAGGAATCTAATGGAGAACATTAATTTTTATAAATAATTGCATAAATTGAATCGTTTCAAGAAGAATTAATATATGGGTCGAATGAATTACTTAAATTTAAAACTAATTTACAAAATAAGCTGATTAATCTACGAATTAATGCCTATGTAACCTAAACTAATTAATCTATAATGTATTTATCTAGAAGGGTCAAAAATTGGGAATTAATATATGATCGACCAGAATTAAATTAACTTATAAGGAATCGGTCTCGTAGGAGATATTGAAATACGAATCAAATCTCTATATAACGTGGACCAACTTCAAGATTCTACTGAACCAACAATCTAGTCTAAGTTTGTGACAGGGTGGTTTGGGTTGTTTCTCGCTCGTGACCCATTGAGAGTCCTTAACCGATTTAGTTTGTTTCCATCAATTATCTCGTTGATGAGTATCACGATCCGTGGGTAGTTATTTGATTTTCATCGATGAAAATTAGTGCCTTTGTAGTAAGATTTACAGAGTGTTTCTTTTCTGGCTCCAAGGAATTTCCTCGAGCATATAGTTGGGTCTCGGTGCATTTAATTACACCTTTGGGTAATCGGTCCTTTGACCGGATAGCGTTTGGACATTCATCATACGGTTTCGCCGTGGCATATGCAGATGTGGCATTATTTAGGTCGTTTCCACCTTAGGTATTTGGCCGGTTGTCGTTTTCTCGTACAAAATAGTGAGCACTTGTTGACTAGGTAATTCCGGTACTAACGACTGGTTAATCTTTGAGTACCATGTAGGTTTCGCATCTTAGGTACAGACAAAATAAATTCATCATCACGGAAATTTAGTATTGATCATTTATTTAATAACAGGCGAAATTGGAAACATAAATCTTTGGTCTTCGAGAGTAAGTGCGATGTCTCTTTATCAGCAATATTTAATCGACCTGTTTTCACGGAGTAGGCGGTTTGCTGTACATAAATGATTATGATCAAAAATTAGTTAATTGGAAATAAATGTTTACCTCCTTGGGTGCGGGCTCTTTGCTCCATTGTAATTTCATTTGACTCCGAGTAATGCGAGTGGTGGTTCTTAAATCGCGGATCGTTTCGTCGATAATTACTCATGTTGACTGAAAATCTTCCTATCGATTCGTTTATTTATATCGTGAATCTCATTTTTATCGAGTATGTGTGTCGTCTATCTCCTCTCCCCCACCATCTGTCTGTATGTGCATAAACCCCATATATTTGTAGTCTTTGCATGCTACTGCGAAAATCGATTTGTGCCAGGTGTTCCCTACTACGTGGACATTCTCTGCTTCTCTTGGTGGAATTACTGTGTCTCGCCATATTGATTGTGTAATTGTGGTCATGTTGATTTTAATGGTTATTTTTAACCTACTGAACAGTCTATCCGTTTTCTGTCACTGTTTTCAAATTGGTTTCTCTCAGTCAATATTCTGGTTGGGTATTATGTTATCGTTTTCCTTATACTAAATAAAGTTTTTAGGAATTAGCAAAATGATGAATGTTCCGACAAGTGTGAGAATCGTTACCACCATTACGGTAGGTCAAATTTGTTCTTGCTTATCACTCATTTGTAATGTTTAATAGCATCAATGTCGTGTCTTATGTTATATACTTTTCGAAAATGATCTATTCACGGCTATTGTTACAATTCATGGGTGGACGCTTAATTGCAAGTCTATTGTATATTCTTTGATGCCTATAATCGTACTCTATTCATCACTCGATAATTTCCTGATCGATTTGATTTTTATTTGTTGGATTGTACCTATTATACTCGGATTTGTGTCATAATAATTTGTTAGAAATTGTTTATATAATTATTTTTTAGTTTTTGTCGCGAAAGTTTACTCGGATCATTTTATCGTAATTTCTCTTATTATTTTAATAAAACAAAAAATATTAGTTACAATAATGTATCTACATTTTTAGTGATTCTACGAAACTTTGAGTAGATGGAATTATTTGCCGTAAAAAGTGTTTTATCGGGAAAAATAATCATAAATAATGCTATCTAAATATTTTGACTAACTAGTTCCTGGCGGGTTAATGACTCTTATTATAATTTTTTCTCTTTGAACATTTTTGAGATTATTATGCCGCTCTCTAATTCTCCGTCATCGAGTTGACCTTATGAGGTTAGTCATAATAATTAATAAATTGATCTATTACGTAAATAATTATTTAATGATCAAGTTAGGTTACATTTTTCATAACAATGATTTCTTAACATATCCCCACTTCTTTCCTTCCAAGTTGACCTTAGGATGATTGTGTTCATATTAAGATTTTAAGAGTGCTCACCGAGCTACTCGATGTTTGAGATTTTTGCCGATATGTAAAGATACATTTTAGGTCGAAATTATGGAAAAATGGGCGGTAGAGGAGCAGCCAAAAGACTACTTCCCCTCCTCCCAATTTCCCCTATAACGGTTATGATTTGACGTTTGGGCCCTGCGTTATTCACGCCGGAATCTTCACGGGCACAGGCTATTGGCAAATGAACTGCTCCTACACAGCCTGAGTTGTGTGTATATTTTACTAACTTGCGGTGCTTGAGTGGCTATGGGCCAGAAAAATTTCGACAAAAAGGTTGTCTGATAAAATATTTATTTCATATAATTGTCATAATGATAATCGTCATGGTACACGTTTGTAACTACATTCATCATTGCATAAAAAATCTTTCCCCACGCCGACACTTCAGATAGAGCTCTCACATCGATTAAATTTCTTCAGGTAAAAACTGATTTAAACTGGTTAGAACTGGTTTTCAAGTTTCGTGAAACTGATTTAACGAGGATTATACATGTTAAAATTATGTGAAAATGAATCAGTATATATAACTATTGTACGACCCTAACCTTGCGTGTTATTTTTGATTTAGTAAAACAAAATTTGACCTTGTGATTTTCTAGAATATTTTATTCTTAATTTTATTATTTTGTAATTTAATTTGACAATTTTTCTTGATGAATTTTGAATTGAATTATTTCTAATTCAAATTAATTGATTTTTATTTCATTTTCATGAAATTTCGCATTTTTGTTACATTGTCAAATTCCGGTCAAATTGTTAGGTTTTCATGTTATGTTTATGTGTATTTCGTGCGGATCTTGTTGCACTTTGTTATTATTTTAATTTATTTTTGTGTTTTGTAATTTTATATAATAAATACTTGTTAAATTTATATTTTCTTATCACTATATCAATTTAATACTTATGTACTTATATTAAGAGCTACGGTCGATGAGTGCTTCGCCATTTTATTTATTCACTTAAGCGTTATCAACAAGAAAATGAAAACACAATTTTCTAAATATTTATTCTACTACATTTATCGGTCCATAAATTTTGGACGACTAGAATTATATCACCGACTCAGGCTCTCGCGAGCATCTGGGGTGTTCACGGTGAACGCTTGATTGTTCGCCCGTTCCTCTCGATTCCCTTTCAAAATCTTGCGTGGAACTACCACGTTGATTGCTGTAGAATTCACATTCAATCTGGGATCGTCCAGATTGAACGAAGTGTTGTACGGCGGGGCATGCCCATACGTACTCTGGATTAGCCCAGCCGCGATATCTCGATTCACCTCCTAATGATATTGTCTTGTTTTTTTGACCTGGTGATCCGTCTGTCTCTGATGCTCTTCTAATCGAGCTAGTAGAAATTCAGCATGGCCTCTGATTTCCTGTGCCGGGTTGCGGCCAGCTTCTCGTTTGATTGCGACGAATGAGAGATCGGCATTGTCGGGTCTGTTTGGCCTCTCATCCGAGACTCTCTGACCGGCGAGATCGAGAATCCCGGGTCCCACATTGCTTGCCGGCACCGCGCAGCTGAGTGTGCCTGGAAGCGTAGCGTAGTCCGGGACGCGTCGATCCATGAGTTTTCTAAAAGAACGATGCATCTATTAACACAATTCATTTGTTTAAATCTCTGATACTAAGGTACGTAAGTCTACAATGTTAGTATAAAAAGTTCATCATTAATTGATTCTGTAAGTTAAAATTTGCTAACATGCTTTCCATAATTAGTCAGCACACCACAAAACCACGTCTCTTAGTCGCAAGTAAATTTTCAAGCCGTTAGGAAACCGAGAACCACCAGATCATGATTAAACAGTTGTTCGAACCTATACGACCCTCATAACACCCCAGTTTTGAAACAAGTAAGGGGAAGACGATTTAGAAAACACCATATCAGGAGAAGTGCTGGAAGTAACGATTAACGGACTGATAGACGTGACGAATTGTGAAGACGCCTCACACGTGAATAACAATTGACGATATTTTGTTTTAGCCACCAACTCCACGATTTCCTTTGCTGATCGCTGGAGATGGGCATGGGCCCAGCACCGCCAGGAAAGATGCCCGGATTTTCCACCATCGAGATTCCTCGATCAGGATAATCTGGGAAGAGGGACGTACACTCAATGGACCCCGTCAATTGAAATCCATCAACAGGCCCGGCAGCAATTGGAGAGTTTAGTGGCGCAACAACGCGACCTAAATGAGCAGGTGACCCGAGCTCGCCAGCATCTGGCGAATGTAGAGGAGGATTTGCAGGCGAGTCGGATCGCCGACTCCTACTGGCATCCTTGCCAGAGCTATCCAAACCAGATCCCCTCGAGCAATGCGGCCCGGTCCCGCAATACCAGAAGGCTAGTAATGTCAATCGTGGGCTACACCCCCGAAGAGTGGGTGGCAAGCCGATTCCCCTGAGGAAACTCCAATTGTCCTTTTCCTTGATTTGTGATTACATCTTAGTACTTGTTATATATAATTGAGAATTTCCGTAACGACTTGTGATTCTGCTGTTAATTGCCTATTAAGGTTTAAAAATAAAAGTCGTAAATTATGGTTACTTATTTTTCTTTGAGAAGTCTTTGCTTACAAACTTTGTTTAATACCATGCTAAAATGACGTAATCGTACCCCGATCTTGAATTACCCTACTTAATTTTATTTTTATTAGCGATGGAAATTACTCAAGTGTTGCAACATGAATTATCCCGAGCACAGCAGGACAACCAATCACTCTATCGACAAATCCTACAACTCACGAAGAAGGTGCAGCAGGTAAAAGCTACCTGGGTGGACCCAACCAGGCTAAAGACAACCTACCAACGCCTAGCAGCAGCTCAAAGGGGCTGGGCGGAGGAACGTCAGCTTAATCAGAGCTTGCGCACCCAAATCAGAGGATTGGAAGTCGCCCTAGCGGCCTGTCGGGAGGGGGAAGCGGTAACATACCCGCTCGTCTTCGCCCCGTCCCAGATGCCGCAGAAGAATACACAATCAGTAGGCCAGTCCGTCGCCCCACCCAATATTCGTCGGCCGGGACGCAAGGAGCGTGCCCGACGTCGAGCAATGCAACCCCAAAGCCCATCCCATTAACTCATGTCTACCATGTGTTTGTTATCGATTTGAAATAGAATAGTTGCTTCTATAATTAATTTAATTCCTAGATACACTTACATATAAACATTATCATGAACACTCGTATCACGTCATTAAACCTTCGTCTCATCTACCGCAGTCAATTTAAAAATCTGATCTTGAATTATTTACAAGGGACAAAGCAAAGCGAGCATAGGTCTTCTATCGACAGCTCGTGAACCCGAGGGTTGTCCGAGCAATTACAGTGCTAGCGATAATACTCAATTTTTGCGGACAATCCACCACTTGAACACATTTCCAACGTTGCCTAGCAACGGGTGCCAAGTGGCGGTTAGAATCATTTTGTATGGCGTTACTGGGTCAACCATAAAGATAAGCAAATTACGAAACCCTGTAACCCACCATACAAATTTGGGGGCTCAGCCGGGATAGAATGATTTTCTTGTACAAATGAGAGGGGACATGATACAGAACTATCTTTCAAATGGAAATGTCGGGACGACATTTTGCCAAACCCCGAAGAGATGGAATATAGAGTTTAAGACTGTAAAAATCAATTGTAAAGATCAATGGGAAAATTGAAAGATCGATGAAAAGCGATCAACCTGACTACAAATCAAGAGAATAAATAACAGACGACTAGCCCACCATACAAATTTGGGGGCTCAGCCGGGATAGAATTATTGTTTTTGCAAAGAACCCAAGGAAATATAAGCAAATGTTTAAAGTTTAAATAGAGAATGTCGGGACGACATTTTGTCAAACCCCAGAGAGACGAAATATGTAGAGAACAATAACTGTAATAAACGATGAAAAACGACCAAACTGACTAAAATTAAAACAACTAAATCAACTACCAGTGAGAGAATACAATGATCATTTTGCCAAGTCCCAAAAAATAAAACTGATATGATATTATTTGAAAGTTGTTTAGAGATCGACGCCAAGACATTCAACATTACCCGACGACATAACATCCAGTAAGATACCAATGACACTCACAAGACGCATAAGTAAATAATTAAAAGGGTAAATTTCGGGATAAAATGAAATGGGGTAAGTAAGGGGAATAACGATAAACTACAAGAGAAAGCAATAGAACCAAGTAGAGGAAGTCAACGATAATAGAATAAATCACAATGAGTAATGACTAAAATAATAGTCTAGAATCAAAACATTAAACTAAGAGTTGAATGAATGAATTTAAATATACAGTTTAGTTAATTAGTATTTAAATAAAGTTAATGGTTAATTAAAAAAGATTTAATAATTTTAGAGATGGAACCAACAAAAATAATAGAAAAATTAAAGGGCATCCTAAACATCGAAAACGATAATCTTGAGGAACTAATTAACAAACAAAAATTAATTAAAAGAGCTAAAGAAGATATAGCAACGATTTCAAACCTGTACTCCGACGAACTCTGCATATTAATAAAATTGATTGATAAGGATAAAGATGTAACAACCGAAAGAATATATGAAATTCTATTCATGAGATTGGAAATAACCGAATTTGGAAAAAACTGGAATAAATTAATGAAAAAGGTCGAAAACATTGAAGACGAAATTGCAACAACAATGAAAAAGCAAACTAAGGCTTATTTAGAATGCTATGCGTGCAAAACAGAAGAAGCACGAGTAATGGTGATACCTTGTGGACACCTGAGTTACTGTCAAGGATGTGCTCAAGAATCGCACTGCATGTTATGTCAACGAAAAATAAAAGAAAGACTAACTGTTTATTTTCCGTAAACCAAAATTGTTGAGGTGATATAAAATAAATATGTATTGTTCATTATTTGAACTATTATCAGATGAGGAGATAAATGATTATGTGTAAAACAGCGTAAAAGTAAATATGCAGCGTTCGTGGATAATAAAATAACCTGACAACGATAAATAAAGGTAATAAACCAAACACATGAAAGCCGCATTAAGGAAATAATTAAAGCACATGCACAGAGACACAAAATATTTGACGGAAAAATTTCGACAACCGAGTTTCCTAGTATATGATTCTTTTTGTTTTATTGATATTATATTGAGATAGGACGAGAAAAATGGTTAACCTGAGCTATCAAATGATAGTAAGCTCACCCGAGGGAAACCCTGATCAACCCTACTGAGAAAGGAACTGGTAGGCCAAGTCGCATATGTCAGCAAGCAACCGGCGAGAGATTGATCACCTCTTTTGGGGAGCTTGTTGATGCGATTACCACAAATTTTGAAGGGGGAAGTGAAGAGATATACCGAGAGGTGAGAGAAAGTGTACACGAGATAGAGAATTAATAGTTTTGTTTAATAGTTGTTTAAAAGTACCTAGAGATGATTTTTTTCCCTAGCTGGTGGTGAGGCAGGTTGTGCTCAGGTTGTTATCAGCCAAGGGACTGGTGGCGCTGAGCCGTTCGGATCCCACACCGAGTATCGAATGAACATTTTTTATTGCTGGGCGGAACTCGATTCACAACCCGGATCCCACACCGAGTATCGAGGACCAAACGGTAGGTGAGATGTGAACTAACCGGTAAATGGTTCATACTCAAAAGGACCTACTAAGGTCAGATAAGGGCGGCCGAATTGAGCCGGGAAATCTGACGGGAGAAGCGGGCAGATATTAGATAGCTTATTAAGAAAATTTTCCGCCCCAATATTTAATCGCTTCCTTTTCTTTTCACTATTCGGGAAATCAAGTAAACCGCTTTTGGAACTTGATTGAACGTCTAGGCATTTCCATACTTTTATATTCTCCGAGGTACACAACCCGGATCCCACACCGAGTACTGAGGGAATGTTTTTTTAGTTTTCCCAGCGAGGAGTTTGGTACAACAACCCGGATCCCACACCGAGTACCAAATATCCGAGTGGCGGTGAGTAAAGCGTAACCGGAAAAATGCGCTGACAAAAGACGCCATGGATTGAGAGTCAGTGTGAGGCCTCAAACATACCCAAAAGTCACTGATGAAACTCAACTTTGATGATTAGAATTAGATGAATATGATGAAAGATAAAATAGATTAGATTAAAGTTAATAGAAAAATGAGTAAGGATAAAACCAATAGAATTATGATTAGATTAAACAGTAAAGATGAGAAACAGTTATAGAATAGGATAGAGAAATGAGATATGATTATCATGAGACATTATAGATAGGATATGATATGATTGAATATTAAAGATGATATGAGACATGATTAAAGATGAAGTATGATTAGAATAGATGTTAAAGGTCACAGATGACCAGTTAAAAAGTAAAAGCCGAAGGCCGAAGAGCCAACGGAAACAATAGAGGGCATAGAGCGCCAGCGACTGAGGATTAAGTAAATGAATTTTTTGGGAGACATAGGAAAAATAATTAACGGAATGAATGAGAATATGAATATGATGATTTTATTATTATTATTATGATATAGATAATTGATACGACTATATAGATGATTAATAAGACCATATAGATAATTGATACGAGGTTGATAGATAATTATTACGAGGTATAGATAATTAAAAATAGACTTAAAATGAGGGGGGTGAGTCAGATAAAGAAGACCACCGCGGTAAATGCGAGCAAGGGATGATAACGTATATATAATATGGTAAACGGAGGAGAAATTAGTATAGAGTATAAAATATTGGAGTGTCATTTATTTTTAGGAATCAATATCCAAACAAAGCAATCCAAGCCAATTTCAAATCAAACCAAAGCAGAAAATATTTCAGAGCAAACGACAAAGCAGAGTGATAAAAAGAAGTTTGAATAATCAAGCAGAAAAGAACTTAGAATAAACGTTGAAGCAGTTGCGAGGCAATAAGCAACCAGAATTTCAAAGCAGCCAAAGCAAGAAAAGAGAAACGATAAAACTAGTCAAGCAAACGTATAACCGTAAACATTGATAGCATCAGCAACCATACGAGAAGCAAAAGCAAAGAGAATAAAGAAAAGAGTTTATTAAAAGCAGAAGAAAAGAAAAGAGTTCGCAACAGTAGAAGTGCCAATACAGGAGTATCAATTACAGCAGTAACAGGAACCGGCACAGATAGCGGAGTAACCGATTTTGAATCCAACAGCAGCGAGGAAAACGAAATAAACGATACAGAAAACCGGTTGCCAATAATAGAATCAGAGAACGAGGAAGAGAGATTAAAAAACTCAAACAATAACCCAAACATGACTACTTCTGCAAATTCCAATACAACTCCAACTCCGGATGCAAATATAATGTTAAATAACAACAACGCAATAGTGGGAGAATTTAGAGAAAAGTTTAGAGGAGAACCGTTCGACGGCAGTATCAACAAATTGGATACGTTTATAAAGGAATTTGAAGTTTATAAAAATATCTGTCATTGGACAGATCAAAAAGTAAAAGAGCGACTACCCTTATATTTAAAAGGGAGCGCACAAGATGTATTCGTGGAAGAAGCGAGAGATGTAACGAAACTGACAACGTAGACAGAGATTAAAGAGTTCTTAGTAAAAATATTCGGAATAGAGAAAAAGGGAAATAGGAAGATATTGGACTTCCTACATCGAAAACAAAGACGGGATGAATCGAATGCAGTGTACGCATGCGAATTAAAGAAATTGTGTAAAGAAACCTTCGGAGATGCAGAGTTGCCCGAAGACAAAATGGTAGACGTCTTCATAAGAGGAATTAAAAGTAAAGACATACGAGCCAACCTCGGATGCTTGGCACCAGAAACACTGGATAAAGCAGTAGCAATCGCAAATAGATGTGAAGCCCATCTGGGACTGGGATATCAAGTAGCAGTCTTGGCCACGGAACCAACAACGTCAACAGTCAGTGCCAACAACCAAAACAACAATATCAATCCAGCTATGAATCAATTCATTCCAAGAGCACAACAGATGTTCAAGCCACCAACAACAAGAAATCTGGAAGACAGAGGTAATAACCAAGTAAGTTATAATAATAATTTCAGGAACAATCCAAATGCAAACGAAAAATGCTCCACATGCCAAAAAATGGGACATCGATCAGAAAATTGTTTCCGGAATCACAACTGCCAGAAATGCGGCAGACGAGAGCACACTGAGAAAATATGTAGACAACTTGATAGCAAGGCATGCTACAATTGTGGTCAACAAGGGCATATAGCAAGACGATGCAGCATAGGAAGAGAACCGAATCAACAAAGACCGAAAAACCCTATGAGAAATCCACAAATTAACGTGATACAAGAAATAGATATGTTACGAGAAACACTACAGCGAATGCCCATGGAATTAAAAGAGATGATGCAACAGATGCCCGCCAATATACAACAACAACGAATCAATGTAATGAGAAGCAATGAAGAGATTCAAGAGCTGCGAACTAGAGAATATCAAGAGCAACAACAAGCTGAATGGCAAAGACTACAAACCGAGGAAGCTCAAGAAATCCAGCAAAGATGGGAAAATCGAAAACAAACCCCGAAAAGAATCAAAATGATGAGAATGGAAATCCCAGATGAAACTCACACTGCGGAGCAGTGGGTTGAGAACGAAGGGGGAGGAAATATGATAATTGATGAGAAAACAATCGAATTAAATACGATGGAAAAAATAGAGGCCATCAAAGAATTTACAGAAGAGGAAAAACAGAGACGTCGACAATTAAAAGAAGTGGTAACGGAGAAACCAAACGAACCAGAAGCTCAAGAAATCAAACAAACAGAGATGATGATAACGGAAGATCAAAACAAGGAAACACTAATGTACGAGATAGACGAACTCGAAAAAGAAATTATAACGCAAAAGATAGAAAGTGCACTCGAGAAAATAGAGCAAGAGGAAGCTCTAGAACAAGAGGAAGTTCAATTAAAGGAAAAAGAAGCAATCTTAAAACAAGAGAAAGAGCAACTAAGAAAGAAAACACTAATATTAAAAATAGATGGAGCGCTAAAACATTTAGAGCAAGAACAAGCACTAGACCAAAAAATAGAAGTGTTGGCAAAGAGAGCCCTATCACAAGAAATGGAAGAACCAAGATTAGAACTGCAAAAAGATGAGCAGGAAACATCAACGTCAGAAGAAAGAGAAAAAATATCAGAATCAATAATAACAAAAAATCGAATCCAGAGGATACTGCTACAAAAAATAGAAACAAGAGTCAGAAAAGAAAAGCCCACGTGGAGTGAAGTTCAAATTGAGAACAGAATAAAAGAGATATCGTTTCAAACAAAAGGGCCAACAAAGATAACGAAAAAGGAAGAACAAATACAAATCAATATGCTAAGACAAATAGCAGACGATCAAACAAATGAAGACGAAAGTGAAATAAGCAGTCTGGGTGGAGAAATATTTCAATCATGTGAGGAAAACAAACCGTATAAAGACGAATTAAAATCCGAATTAGAGGAAATGGAAACGAACGTGCCAAGAGAAGATGAAACTGAGATATTAAAAGAAATTAATGAGATTGTAGAAGAAGTAGATCGAAATCAGATGTTCCTAAACCTCAAAGATACAACCGCATACAGCAGAATAATGAAACTAATCGCGAAGGGATACCAACAAGATAATGGTACGTTCACGGCATCATGGAAAGACATGATAAAAAAGTACCAAGAGAATTTGAAAGAATACGATAGAGAAGAGTATCAGGTAATTATTGATTTTCCAGAGATACCGAGACAGATAATAGCCACAAGAGGTGAAAGCACGAATGAGTTGTATGATTGGGTAGTGAAAAAGCTAGGACCCAGTTATAAGAATAAACCTTTATATTACCAAGGAAGGAAAATAAAGCGAGACATACACCTCGCAGATGCTCTAATATGGCCAAATGGAATAAATGTGGTGACATTAAACGAAAGTGAAACCGAAGAGACGACAGCAGAAATATGGCAGAAAATTCAAATATTGTATACGAAAGAAATAAAACCTGGATTAGAGAAAGAGAGACAAAAGATAATGAGACAAAACCAGATTAAAATGACAGAACAAGCAATAGACCAAGCTAGAAAATATATTAACCGACTATCGTTAACCAGACCGATCTCAATGAAAATATTTGTAGAAGCTGTGCGAGACACAGATATTATGAGATTTGACAACGAGAGAACAGATGAATTGATAGCCAAATACGGAGAACATCAAAGAGATATGAGGGTAGACGAACCAATAAAGATAAAAATAAAGTTACCTAACGATGAAATAAAAGAAATATCAGTAGATCCCGATTGTCAGATGCACGAATTATACCGACGGATAAATCGAGAAATTATCCAACCGATAATCGAAAATAGTGACGATGGCATGGTAGAAGGTGTAGCAATAATGTACTACAAACGACAAATAAGTCCGCGAGAACGAACCCCGATTTACGAATTAGGTATATGGGAAGACGGACAAACCATTAATATCATAGCCATGGATGAACCAGAGAGAAAGAATACGACAAAGAAGGAACAACAAATCCAAGAATTTCAAGAGGAGATGAAGAGAAAAATGGACCAAATACTAACCATCTATCAAGTATGGAGACAAGATGCGAAGTTAAGCACAAAATTACAACCCATAGATGATTCACGATGCCGATCAACACCATGGAAAAAGGTGTATGACGAAAAGACAAAAGAGTGGAAGTGGAAAATAGAGAGAACCGAACCAAAATGGAGAAAATACGTACCAGGAGAAGCGCCAGAAGATGCAATTAATGAAACAACCTTAGAATTATATGAAGACGAACCATATGAAAATTTACCAGAGGAAATGATAAACGAAATGGAATGGCAACCAGAAGAAGACGAGGAAATAAATGATAGAGCTCGATTAGCCCCATACACATGGAAGATAGGTGGATGGGCGGAAAAAGTAAAATCGGCTGAGGAAGAGAAAATCATCGGTATTACAAGTCATCAGTTCTATACAGAAATCGGAGGATACCGGATGAAATTGAGAGTGTACCCAAACGGAGATGGAGTAGGAAAAGGAAAATATCTATCAGTGTATTTTCTATTAGCAAGAGGCAGATATGACGAAAAATTAGAGTGGCCATTCAATCGAAAAGTCACAATTTCAATCGCCAAACCCGAAAATGGGAAGGGCGACACAGCGAAAAATTGGGAGTAGATCCAAGATCTATGATAAGTCAGAAGCCGAAATCCACTGAAAATGTTGCAGGAGGAGTACCGCAGTTTCTACTGAAAAAACATGTAACACCTCAATTCGTAAAAGATGATACAATATACATTACAATATACATTACATTAGTTTTATTTTTGAAAAAGAAATTTTTGTTAATTTGTCATTTCGTTTTAATTGTTTGCATGGATAGACCCGTTTTTAATAATTATGTTTATTATAAATACAAGTTATGTAAATCATCAGAGAAAATTTAACGATTTTGTACATTGTAGTAATGACAACCAACCAAATCCTGCAAGCTGAACTAGATCGTGCAAGGAACGCAAACGCGGATCTCCTCCACCAAATCATTCAGATAACTCAAGAAATACAACAAATAAAGGCAACCTGGTCGGATCCGACTAGAATGAAAAATATTTACCACAGGCTCACGGCGGCACAGAAAGGTTGGGCGGAGGAGCGACAGCTAAATCAGAGCCTGCGCACTCGGATCAGAGGATTGGAAGTCGCCCTAGCAGTCTGTCGGGAGGGGGAAGCGGTAACATACCCGCTCATCTTCGCCCCGTCCCAGATGCCGCAGAAAAGCACTCAATCTACAACCCAGTCCGCCACTCCATCCAATAATCGTCGGCCGGGACGCAAGGAGCGTGCCCGACGTCGAGCAATACAACCTCCAAGCCTATCCCATTAACTCACGAATACTGCGTGTTTGTTTGATTTGAATAGAATAGTTGTATTATAGTCAATTAGTTTCCTAGATACATTTGTATGCAAGTATTACCTGAATACTCGTATCACGTTTTCAAACCATCGTCCCATCTCGCATAGTCAACAAAAACCTGATCTTGAACTTTTATACGAGGGACAGAGCAAAGCGAGCATAGGTCTTCCATCGACAGCTCGTGAACCCGAGGATTGTCCGAGCAATTACAGTATTAGTAATAATGCTCACTTTTTGCGGACAATCCACCACTTGAACATATTTCCAACGTTGCCTAGCAACGGGTGCCAAGTGGCAGTTAGAATCATTTTGTATGGCGTTACTAGGGCAACAATAAAGATAAACAAATAACGAAACCCTGTAACCCACCATTATTATTATTATTATTATTATTATTATTATTATTATTATTATTATTATTATTATTATTATTATTATTATTATTATTATTATTATTTTAATACCATAATAATTTTTATTGAATTTAATTTCATTGTCACAATTCTACATTCATTTTGAGTTTATTATTATTATTATTAGGTTCGAAATTATAAAGCTACTTGTGTGAATATAAATCTTATTTTCTTTTATTTTATATAATTTTATTTTATATTACCATTCATTTTGATTTTATTATTAATATTATGTTTGAAATCATAAAATTAATTCTGTAAATATTGATTTTATTTTTTATACTATATAACCATACTTAACCGCATCACGGTCAAACTTCTATAACTACAAGCCAAATACGACCCTAGCTATATTTCAAATAGACCTAAGATAGTTAAATTGTGAAAATAAACTATACAGAAATCCATTAAATTTAGATTCTACCTAGTGAAAATAATTCTATTAGTTGGGTAAATTCAATACATCTTAAATGTATTAGTATTTTCTCATTGTGGGATCTTTAACTAATCATGTCGAAAAAGGGATGGATATAAAAATCAAAGTATATTACAAATTTTGCTAAAATGTTTACCAACTACCTTACATTAAAAAGGAAAATTAACGGAAAGGCAAATTATAAATTTATTTGTATAAAAATAAAACATGAGAGTTGGTGGGTTACAGGGTTTCGTTATTTGTTTGAATTAACCTGTGGTTGCCCCAGTAACGCCATACAAAATGATGCTAACTGCCACTTGGCACCCGTTGCTAGGCAACGTTGGAAATGTGTTCAAGTGGTGGATTGTCCGCAAAAATTGAGTATTATCGCTAGTACTGTAATTGCTCGGACAACCCTTGGGTTCATGAGCTGTCGATAGAAGACCTATGCTCGCTTAGCTCTGTCCCATATGTTAGGAAATTCATGATCGAACGTGGAAAGATGATTTGAAACTGCGATGCGAGTATCCATAGTAATACCTGTACGTAAGTGCATCTAGGAAATAATTTAACTGTAAGTACAACTACTTTATTTGAATCAACAAAATATATAGTTATCGTGAGTTAATGGGGTGGTTTTGGAGGTTGTGCTGCTCGACGTCGAGCACGCTCCTTGCGTCCCGACCGACGATTATTTGATGGAGTGATGGACTGGTCTGCTGATTGAGGATTCTTCTTCGCCATCTGGGACGGGGCGAAGACGAGCGGGTAGGTGACTGCTTCCCCCTCCCGACAGACTGCTAAGGCGACTTCCAATCCTCGGATTTGGGTGCGCAAGCTCTGATTGAGCTGTCGCTCTTCCGCCCAACCTTTTTGTGCTGCGGTTAGTCTGAGGTATAATGTTTTTACTTTTCTCGGATCCGACCAAGTTGCCTTGATCTGCTGTACCTCTTTAGTCATCTGGATGATTTGGTTGAGGAGATCCGCATTTGCGTTCCTTGCGCGATCTAGTTCAGCTTGCAAGATTTGGTTGGTGGTCATAACTACAATGGACAAGATCGTTAAATTTTCTCTGATGATTTACATAATTTGTATTTATAATTATCATAAACATAATCATTAAAAACGGGTCTACTCAGGCAAACGATTAAAACGAAATGACAAGTTGACAAAGATTTCTTTTTCAAAAATAAAACTAAATCACGTTTATGGTTAGTATTTTTTAGGGATCACTGTTTTCCGCGGAACGGCTTCTTTAGGTCCTTCTTCGGAGGTACTACAGGATATGGGCGTCGGGTATCGCGGACTGGGCGAGGTGGATAAGCTTCCGCAAGCCGCCCGGCGAGGATGTCTTCTTCCACATTTGCGAGGTACATCCTCGCCTTAACCACCTGTAGGTCCACCTGTTCCTGCACCCTTTCCCATTGGGTGAGGAAGTTGCGTGCATGCATGTAGGTCTCCGTGGCAGGATACTGCTGTCCAGCGAGTCCACAAGGGTTCTTCTCGAAACCTAGTATCCGCCAAGTAGTGGGATACGGCCATTGTTGTTGAATCTCGTCAAAAATTTCCGTAGCTGATGGAGCTCCTCCCTGACCCTGTTCGTCAGTTGCTTGGCTAGCGATTCGTTCGAATGACATGTCTAAAATATCATCGTGATCAGATTCGATTAAGTCATCCGTTTATTATAAGGATCAACTAAATGAGGACTAGGGCATTGCTATTGGGTTTAACCAATTTTAAACTTATCGAATTCCACTAATTTTGATTTTTAATGCAAATTATGGGCGGTTTATCTATAAGCATTAGGGGTGCGATATTCCACTGATTGTGTTTTCTATATATTCTTTTAAAATTTACAGTAATCAAGTGATACTCTGGTGCTATGTAAATTGGTTCACGGACATCTCGGGTCGTCAACGGTTTACTCAGATTTGCGACTTGCTGTTTGACAAGTTAAGACGTGAATGGTACTTTCCGTTACTCGATTGATTGTTGATAAGAGGGTTTATATTATCTCACAGGCCTGGCCCTTTTGTATGTACCCCTTTGGACAATACAAATATATATGTTATTAGAACTTTAAAGGTCAAGGCCGGATGTTGATCCGGATACGTCGATTGTGCGTAGACGTGTTTATTCGATGATCCTATGTGGTTGATTTCCGACGGATCTTATCGTTTGCAGTTTAATCGATTGAATGGAGACGATTTAGTTTGGTATGTTTATATTCGGTAATTATATTATTTACATTTCACTTTCAGAATTATTGATCAACGGATTCGCCTAAGCTTAGCTAAATCAATTCTGGTAAGCTATTATGTTAATTAATTTGAATGTATTTTACTGACATTTTTAAGGAAACTTCTTGCGACTACCGAGGCTTTCAAGTAGATGCAATCCCATACCTTTGTAATATTTTCTCTATCTGGAATTTTATTTGTTCAAAGAAAATCGGTAGTAAGCCTTCTTGTGATTGAACAATTTATGTAATGTTAATACAAATTTTTTCTCTTATCTTAAACTTTGATTTTTGCAATTTACATTAATTTGTTTAAGAAATAACGCATTTATTTTGTCTTTAATCTTTTTATTTTAGTCCCTGAATTTGTACTATTTAAAGAAAACTTTATTTCTAATCCATAAGTTATTCTAATTCTAATCAAGGGATTGTTTTATCAATAATATATTTTGATTTCCATTACTCGACTTTCTTGTATTTTCCCCTACAACTAGTTTAATCAACCATTACTTTAATCCGTGAAATTACTTTAATATTAGCTCAATATCAATGAATCCAGTTTTACGCTATTTTTACTCGAAGATTTACTTGATCTTTACCAAAGAAATTATCTTACTTTTATTCAAATCATTTTTAACTTTAATCCATGAATGACTTAGTTTAATCCTCAACTTCCTTTAGTTTAATTAACGAATTAATGTTGATCAAGGAGTTTATATTATTTAATCGTCAAATTAATATAAAGAAAATTTTATTCTAAATCCGTGAATTACGTTAGCTTTACTCAATAACCGGTTTGCTTAATCTAATTTAATCAATAATATACTTATTTTTTACTCAATAATCTCTCTAAGTTTAATCAAAAGAATTAATTTAGTTTAATCAATGAGATATTTATTTTTTCCCAACAATCCTTTTCTTTTAATCATTAATTTAATTTAATCAATGAGTTATTTATCGTTATCCAATAATCAATAATTTAACTTAATTGAGTTAAGGAGGTATTTGTTCAATCATTTTTGTTGTTTTATCTCGGAATGTAAATTCAATTTAGTATACCAATGATTAATTTATTTCAAATTATTAATTCAACTTAGCTATATCAACGATTTCAATTTAATTTATCCCAGTACCCTTTCAATTTAATAGGCCTTAGGTGCATTTTATTTTTATATTATATTTACTGAGTGCCCACTGGACTAATCGGTGGGATGATTTTGAGCCGTGTGTAATAGAATTTTTGGTCGATTTTCCAGAAAGGAGAAATGAGGAAGCAGCCAGAGACTTCTTCCTTATTTCTCGTTTCTTCTATAGGGATAATATTGACGTTACGACCCCTGCGTTCCGCACGCTGAGTCTTCACGGGTACATATCATTGGCGATTTTCCACGCACTTACACAAATCTGTACTATGTAGATTTTACTATCTTGCAATATGTGTTGGCTGTGGGTCGGAAAAATTTCGACAGATTTAATTTTAGTTTATTAAATATATAAAAACAATTTATTAATATTATAAAATCTATTATTAAAAACAATATACAAAATTACTTGCAACCAATACATTCATAAAAACATAAAAATGCATCTCTCCCCACGCCGACATCCAAGCAGAGCTCTACCGAGGTTGCGAGGATGTGACGTGGAAAGAGAGCTCCAAATAAAATTATTTCTCACCTAAAGTTTCAATATAGATTTTCAAACAAAGTACTAATTCAACAATGGTTTTGAAAAATGATTTCTGTTTCGAGAACGGTTTAAAAATGGTTTTTAAAAGTAGTTAAAATGGTTCGCTTGAAAAACGGTTAAATTTAATGTGAAAATGGATCAGTATTTATACCTATTTTCTGTCCCTAACCTCGCATGTTAAAACAAAATTCGACCTTGTTATTTTCTAGAGAATTCTATTCTTTAATTTTATTATTTTTTGATTTATTTTAATAATTTTTCATTTAGAATTTTTATTGAATTATTACTAATTCAAATTTTTTGATTTAAGTTTCATTTTCATGAACTTTTATTAATTTTTCAATTTTGTCGAATTTGTTGTGTTTTCTTGTTATGTTTGTGTTGGTATCGTGCGGATCTTGGTGCGTTTTGTTATTATTTTAATTTATTTTTGTGTTTATTATTTTATATTTAATTCTCTTTTTTTCTCATATTTGATAGGGTTTAATTGATGTTTCAATAGGTTTATTTAAATTTGCATGTTATATTTGCGCGTGTGCTACCGATCCATTTAAACATTTCTCAAGGCCGTTTATGTTCTGGCCCAACATAAAACACTCGGGGGTCCATAAAATTGCGACCCGCAATTTCGATTGATTTTCAAAATAATATCTACATTGTTATTTTCAACGTTCACATTCATAAAAAATATCTACGGTAAGGTTAATCATCAAGATAAAGATGGACTTAAGGTCCGGCTACGGTACATAATCAAATAAAATCGGATAGTTCAGTTTTAGTATCAATGTGAATCAGTATGCGTTAGTAAAATCAGTTCAAATCAATGTAAATCAGTTATATCTGGTTTCGAATGAATCACTGACGGCTTGGGTTTCACTTTCGAGCTGGATTTCTCTTTGGGTTGATCTTGAAGGGTGTTTGATAGAAATATGCGAGAGTTTTGAAGTTTCGTTGGTTTTGTTGATTTTTCGGATTTGGATGAACATTCTTCCGAATTTCTGAATTGGGGTATTTTGCCTTTGTTTGTTTTTTGTTAGGCCGAGGATGAGACAGCATATTAAGAGTATCATATTGGATGTTATACTAATTGGTAGTATAAGTTCTATTGATAGGGTTGTTGTACCAGGTTCACTTTTCTGTTCGACTTGTTTTCCTGGTTGCTTTTTGATTGATAGGACGATTTTTTGGATTTCTTGGATTGGTTTATTATTCGCTTTGGCTTTCCTTTGGCTTTGTCTGGTAATGACCTCTAAGATTTTCTTTATCTCTCGGTTTTCATTTTTTATAGTGGTTATTTCTTCATTATTTTTCAATAGGATTTGTATCATTGCTTGGGTTTTTTCGATGTTCTGTTTCAATTCGTCCTTGTTCTCTTTCGTGGGGCATTGCATGCATTGGAGGTTTATCTGCTGACATTCCTCATTTTCGGGGTTTCTGCAAATTTCTTTGAAATCAGCACAGGTGCTGTCTTCTCTTCTGAAGGGTTGGGTTTTCTCGCATTTCTCCAGCGGGTTTTCAGTATTACACTTTCTTATCACTATTATTATCGTTATCCACAGTTTTGGGTTCATGACTTCTAATTTCGATATATAATAATCAATTTTATGTTTATTTACAAGGTTGTTTCATTTATTTACAGTGGAGTTTAGCCCTTTTTACTCTTTCTCTTTTTCTATAGTTGAGTGTATCTCGCACTCCTCTTTAATTCTGTTTTCTGAAAATCTCATTATTAGGACTTGGGCTCTTATTAATCGCTCGGTTAGTTTTGGGAGTTCTTTTAATCGTTCTTTGTTTTCTTTAATTATCCTTTGTTGATTATGGATTTTCATTTGAAGATTCCTTTCTTTTGTTTGTGTTCTTTTGAGTTGGCGCTTACCATTTATTCGTTTGGTTGTTTGCTTTTCCAATTTTCGTTTTGCTTCCTGGATCTGTTCTGTTAGCGCTTTAATTTCGTCCTGAGCTTGTTGATGACTTTCTTTTATCTCGCTGGCTTCTTTACAACTGTCTTCTAGTTGTATTACATATCTTTGTTCGCTTTTTCTGCTGTCTCTCATTCTTTCTGCTTCGGTTTTCCAATAATCTTCCAGGACTACACGAGTTTTTATCTCGGCTAATTCTCGTCTCAATCGTTCGTTTTCTCTCTTTTGATCTCTGTTTTCTTCCATGCTGGATGTTAGTTTTCGTTTCACTACATTGACCAACTGTTTGGATTGTATTAGTTGTTGATTTATCTGGGCGATTTCTGATTCTTGCTCCTCCACTAACTCTTGCCATTCTTTTCTTTCGGCTCTCCACCTTTTACTGTAATACCTCAGTGGGTCTTGTGCGATTGGTTGCACTAATTGAATTGGGCTTGGTATGCATTCTCCGTCTTCTTGATTCATCCGGATTTCTATTTCATTTGGATTCATACTAAATATACATCGATTTCAATTTTGTGTTTTTATCATTTTTATTATTTTCATTATTTTACACTTTTTACAGATCTAGCTCTAGGGCTCGTATCTCTTTCCTTTGGTTTTTGATTCTGGTTTGGTTCTGCATAAATTCCTTCACCAGTTCCTCTTCTCGCTCTTGGTACGTTTTCTCCTTTCCTTCTGGATAAGTTATTTTTTGTTCTATTTGTTTTTCCCACTTTTCTTTCATCATTTTCGTTTTTAAAGTCTCTTGTACTAATTCCTCTTCTGTGATTAGTAGCATTTCTTTTAATTGCAACGTTCTTTGTCTCCATAGTTCTACTTCTTCACTTGGTACTTTTATTGGTTCTGGTTGATCTTTGATTGCTGGTTTTAGCTCTTCCTCATCTGTTACAACTTCTTTTGTCAATTGCTTTTCTGTCTCGTTCGGATTCATAATTGTTTTCTGAATATTTATATCGATTATTCTCTCTTTTCAATCATATCAAAATTTTATCATAATTTACATCATCATTTACATCGTATCTCGTAATTTTTGATTTTTATAATTTTTTGTTTTTACTATAGTTTTATTTACATTTTTACACGTAGGTCTCGTTTTTTATTTACTGATCAGCGAAACGGAATCCTTTGATCCGCCCGTTGATCGGCTTTCTACACACTGGACATATATCGACTTTTAACCACATGCTTCACATGTGACCATATGTCCACAAGGAATATAAATTATTTCTACATGTTTTTGCCAGCATGTTACACATTGATGCTGTTCTAAAATAGCTTCTTTTATCATCGATTTATCACGATTCTCTTTAGATTTCTCTTGATATCGTTTGATTGCTCGGATTACTGCTTGTGTCGAGTCATACCATTCCAAGTTATTAGCTAACCTTTCTTTGATTATTTTTCTCATTTTTTGAGTATCTACTCCTGATAATAGCATTATGGTTCTCGTTTTTGGTCGATCTAATATATCTTCCACTTGCTGGTTGGTGATTATTACTTTTATGTTCTTTGACTCTTTTTCCTGTTTATACATACATTTTCCTTTATGTTTTAGCTTTTTGACATTCTGATCTGGTATTGGTTGTTGATTTTAACATCCTTCACACATTATTCCTCTTGCTGTTTGGCAATATCCTTGACTCGCAAATTCCGCTGCTCTTGGGTTTCCTTTGAAGGTTTTGACTTTCTCCTCGAATGTTCTTTTTATAGTCTCTTTTTTCCATATTAGTTCTGCTGGAAACTCTTTCGAAACTCTTTATTATTGTTATCTTTTTCTCTCCTCCATTTTCATCTTTGTCTACTTCCGATTGTCGAAGTCCTTCTAATCTGTTCATCGCTTGGTTTCTGACATCAAAATTAATTCTAAATGGACAGGTTAAAAATTTCCTCAGGTGTTTTCGTTTTGCTGTCTCTCCTTTTTCTCATTTTGCGAGTTTTCCTTTACAGTAGATGCATGTTACTTCGTCTGGTAGTTCTGGCGTTCCCGTAAAATAAAATCCTTCTGCAGCCATTTCTTTGCTTTGCCGGTCAGTAAATACTTTATTATCTTTAAACGTTAAATATCTTTGTTCCTCTTTTTTCAGCTGCTCGTCTCTCACTCTCATTTGTGAGTATATCGCTTTTATGATTCGCGTTGGCCGTCTTGTTCCGTCGTAGCCTTTGTAGTATATAATTGCTGCTGCTAGTGTATTAACATTCTCTTCCTCTTCCGGTTTTTTCCATAGTCTCGTCCATATCGAATCTGGTCCTTCTCTTATCTGTACTGTTATCTCTTCGCTGATTCCGCTTGCCATCTAAATATCGTCATTATTTTTGAATTTTTGTTTTTCTGATTTTTCTGGTTATTTGTAATTTTTTGATTTTTATTTGATTTTTATTTTATTTACATATATTTACACTTTCTTTTTCTCTTTACAACGTCTTATCTGGCTTCTCTACTTCTAATTTTATATACAAATTATCTTCTCGCAAGAATCCTTCTCCTCTTAATTGTTGTTGCGCATAGAAACGTGGTGTACCAATTGCCGTATTCCAGTCGGTTGTTGGTCTTACCATCTGTGGTTCATTTCCTGTTCTGATTGGGTTGCGGTAATCCTCTTGTCCTTTCATTGTTAATATCATGTTTTGTTTGAAAGGCCATGTTAATAATTCATCATAATCTCCTCTTCCTACTCTGACGAAGACACTGATATGGGTGCCTGTTGCATTTCCATCCCCATTTGGATATAGTCTAATGCCCAATTTATATCCATTCTCCCAACTGTATATTGGTGGACTGTCTAGAATTCTCTGTGTTCCATCTTTTGCTCTCTGGAGTTTTTCTGCGAATTCAGTTATTTTCCATATAAATGGTGTTGTAGGATGTTTTCTGGCCACAGAGCTAGTTGTTTCTAATTCCTTTAGGCTGTTGGCCATTTGTTGCATTCTCTTTTCCATTTCGCCCATTTTCTTGAGTGTATTTCCTTGTCTTCTCTCGAAATTCCTTCTGGATTCTAATATTTCTCTTATTAGTGCCTTTTGTGCGTCATTTTCTGTTCGTAGACTTTTTACTTCCCATGCCAACATTCCTATCGTTTTCATCATGATTTCGGTATGCTCGATGCTGTTTTCTATCATATGTTTATGCATTTCCGCAATTGGTAGTTGTGCTTGACAACTAAACAGTTCTAACGGACATTTGACTGGTTTGCCGATACATTCGTTCCAGTGTTCTTTTAGTTTGACTTTATTTTTCCTGTCGCAGTTGTTTGCGCATATTCCTTCGTATAGATCACATATTTGTTCCTCTTTTGGATTCCGATGTTCCATTTCTATTTTTATCCATTCGTCGATGACTCCACAGAACTCGTATTTTTCCTCTCTCTTGATGCACACTTTGTGATGTTCTTTCATAGTCTTTTTAGTTGTGATGGTTTGGCATTTTTCGCATAGTATCTAGTTATATTCACACTCACTTGTGTGGCTTTCCGCTTCTTTCATAAGTCCCTTCCATTCGCATTCTTTTACTCGGCATTGAACTAATAGATTACTGATCTCTTTGTTGGTGGCTTTATCCATTGTTGTAGGATCTTCATCTCTTTTGGTCGTTTCGTCACATCCAGGGCATTTTAACATTTTTGCTTCTATCACTTTTATCGTACAATCTGTACATATTCTGCATCCGCATTTCGTTTGTCTCGCTCCAATCAGTAATTCTTTACATTTGCAACATTTTAATCTTTCTTTTATTTCATTCACCACTCTAATTTTATCTTCCATTATTTGTCTCGTAGCTTCGGATGGATTCTCGCTTCCTCTTATTCTCTCGATGATTGTCTGCTTTTCTACAAAAATTTTCAATTACTTGACGTTGCTTTACTTCTGTCGTTTTATTTTTACATATTTACAAGGTACGCTTTATTTTTACTCTACTGTTGAATCCGGTTCTGGGGTGAGTTCTGGCATCGATGCTATCCATTCTACCCAACTTGCTAGATCTACATGTTGTTGGCTGTTACGTAATCTTCTAATTTCATCAGCTTGCCATCTAATTTGATCTGCTAATTGTTCATTTATTCTCTGTAATTGTAGTATAGTTCTCTGTTGTCGGCTAATACCTGTGATTATAGTATTTTCCACCAGAATAATTCGCCTATCAAAGTCAAGCGAGCGTGAAATCATAAATAAATTGATAAAGTAAATGTTGTAGACAGATTAAAATACCTACTATATACTAAGGCGCGACATTTAGCTCTAAGAAAATCGATAAATCCCATCCCTTGTATATGACATAGTACAAGTACATTTGCAGGCACACACTAAATTCAGTTGGCACACCCATACGCAATGCCAGGGACTGTCTTAAAATACGAGTCGGCGTGACATTAACAAGTACACACCCATCCAAATCGCACACTATCCATATAAATGTCACAGCCAACTCGGATCACAAGCTTTCATGCCTGACACTGCACAACCGAACTTGATAAGCGCACACAATTTAGATGGCACGCACATACGCTAGGCAGAGGATTTCTTAGTGATGTTGTTCGACATGACCTTTACGATATACACTCTATATAAGGAATGTCAACAAGCCGGGGCTGACAGAAAATATTTTTGGAGAATTAAAAATGTATTGCCAAGCGAACCAAACTAATGAAGACACGACGGCCTGGATTCCGGACAAGGACATAGTACTAAATCCAAGAGCTCGACCATTAGGTAAATTTTATTTCTATTTCCATAAATTTGTCATTAACTTATACGAGTCCTAGATAAAAATCTTGCAGCCCCAATTTCAACGATGCCTTCTAAGTTAGGAAAGCTGATAACCATGACAAATTAAAGAATATAAAATTTGATGTCGGAAGTTCAGTAGTTTATCTTGATTAGTTTATTGTACCAAAGATCACGACCCGTAAAGCTTATGCACATTGGAACTAGTTCGAGAAGATAGACGATACCGAACCTATTCACAACTACCATAGCCGTTAATCATAAAATTAAGCAGAGATTTTTAATGGCGTGAATCAGTTAGTCATAGAGAAACGATCCGAATATAAGAATTACTCAAAACCTTTTTTGGGGGATGATTAGTGAAATGCCGGAATCCCAAATCACTTCAAACGACGAAATGTCTTATTATCTTGATGTATTTTCCAGAATCCAGGTTATCGTTATATTAATAATTAAAACGTGCTAAGATAATTAAATGTAACAACTAAAATAAGACGAAATAATACGATGTATAATTTTTATGAATCTCTTTTAACAAATAAAATTTTAATTTTAATTCTTTTGGTTTGTTTTGTATTCATTTAACCGATTATGCGTTAACAATAGATAGCTATAATGTACGTCAACCCTACACTGTAAATAAATTTAAATATCTTTATCGAATTCATATGAGTATTCATTTTATTTTATTTTTTTTATTATTTTAATTGGATAATGTCAAAGAGTAGACCTACGAATATATTTCGATTAAAATGATTGGAAAAAATCGAGCATCTTTACTAAGTTACTACAAATACTCTGAATTTTCATTTACCCAAGGAGTGTGAAAGGATAAATCAGTACAATAATGTACACAAAATTATTGAAGTATGAATACATTATATCATTATGGGTTATGACGAAATAACGAAAATGAAAATTTAGCATTCTGGGTAGTCGGAAATTCTTGGGTATTTGTGGGAACTTCAAATCCATTGTTATTATAGTTAATTACGAATTAGGGAAAACATCACAATTTTTATGTGTAGTTATTAGGTTCGACATCCTGAAGATAACCAATTTTTTTTATTAAATTCAATGATCCCATTTTTATTGAGTTAAGAATCTTTTAAAATATTGTTTTCTTTAGAAAACAACTTTCGATCCCAATTAAACAACCTTCGTAAATGGCAATCCATATGAAATATAATTAGAAAGTAACATTATAACCGATTTAAGACAATATGAATTTTTGATTATATTTAGTTTTACTTATGATTAGAAATTTCAGTAAAGATTAATCTATAAGTAATTAATGGGAGGGTTAAATTCTGCCTCAACTTTTGTAACCAAAATCTCATTACCTATGATATAAAATTTAACTAACAATTTGATTTAAACCATAATGAAGGGGATTTAATGCAAAATCATATTACATTTTATTAGCCCGAGAAAAAATGTATTAAACTTTACCACGCAATTAACCTCTAGTTTTAGTTTAAATTAAGTTAATTCATAAATACCTTGCTAATCTAGTTATGTACCCTAAATTGGAGAGTCCAAAAAAATGAATCAAATTACCAACATCGTATTATAAATTGATACCATGAAATGACCATACGTTTGAAAACCATACAAACAATCTTGAAATCTTTGGACACTGTCTTAACTTCTCGACGAAAATATAGGGAATGGAAAACAATTTCTTTTCCTCAGAGTGCACATAGAATGCATAACAATTTTAAATCTAGTTTTCTTTTAGACGATTCGTGGATTGATGAATCCAGGATCACAGTGCGTTTTCCCGCGCATGCGGTAAACCGATGCCGGTTTCACCGTATCCCAAGTCAGAGAGGCCAGAGCCGGTAGCATACAACAATCAGCAGATGTCGAGATCCCGTTCGTCGCGATAAAGCGGAAGCCGGGACGAAATCCGGCCAGAGAGATCCGTGGCCAAGCTGAGTTCCTCCTCGCGCGGCTTGAGGAACATCAGCGACAAACCAACGAACAAGTGGATCGGGCAAGACGCTACCTCACCAATGTAAACGACGATATTGCCGCGGGCCGGATCGCCAGTACGGACGGGTATGCCCCGCTGTACAATACGTCGTACAATCTGGACGACGAAAGGTTGAATATTCGATCTACGGCCATCAACTTGGTCGTTCCCCAGAAGATCCTGCCCGACATATGAGACGGACTGAGAAACCAACCGAAGAACATCGCGAGCATCCTTACGCTCGGCCGGCCCCGGGAAAGAATGTCGATAAGCATCGTCGAGATCATCGCTACTACTAGCAATTATCAATAGAACATTTTCACTGATCATGAACGCTTAGTTAGGCGAGTGCGAAATAAATGTTTATTTAGTTGAATTCGAATACATTGTTTGCTCGGAAAAACCTTTGTTATTTGATAATAATGCATGTAGGACCCTTTAACTAATTATCATGATTACTCAGCTAAATTAAATGAATTATTCCGATTTAATCGCACCCTTTTATAGATATGGAACCACTGAGAGTCCTGCAACAGGAGTTAGAGCACACACGCAGAGTTAACAAGAGTTTCTATGAACAAATCGTGCAGCTAACAAAGGAGATGCAGCAACTCAAAGCCTCTTGGGTAGAGCCGTAGAAGGTGAAGACGCTCTACCAGATGATAGCAGCGGCACAAAAAGGCTGGTCAGAGGAAAAGCAGGTCAACCAGAGCCTGAAAACTCAAATAAGAGGTGTGGAGGTGGCCGTATCAGCCTGCCAAGAAGGAGTGGCAGTGACGTATCCTCTCGTCTTCGCTCCTGCGCAACTGGCGTATAGAGATGCAACAACATGTCCAAAGACTACGCCGAAGCCCAGTAGCCATCGACCAGGGAGGAAGGAGCAAGCCAAGCGCCGTGCTGCTCGAAGATAACCTAACGTGTAGTTGTCGTCCTTTAAAATATATAGTTGTATCGTTTAATCACTTTCTGTCTTTCCGATCGTCGTCCAAATAGTACCTTAGCAATAAACATCGGTAGTTCAGTAGTTAATTATATAAGTTGACTAAACTAACAAAGATGGAACCGGAGCAAATAAAGAACACACAGGCCTTCTAACGGTGGTGTGTTGAACTTAGCTTGAGGTCGGGCCAGAGTAGTTCCTCCATGGCGCTCACCTTTGGCGACCTTAAAACCCATGGTTACATTACCAACGTTGTGCAGCAACAGGTAACCATTGGACACGAAACATACTTTACATCTGGGGTCGAGGTAGTCAAAACCCTTAACCCCACAACAGCAATGATAAAATAACGATAAAAATAATATAATGCCCTGAATTCAAATATCTTTCCAAATTCCTAGTTCAGATTGCTTTTTGTTAATTTTTTGATTTTATTATAAATTTTCTGTTATTTAGTAATTTTTGTTTTTTTCTGAAAAAAATCAGATTAAGTAAATTGCAAATGAATACATTTAAAAAGTTTAATAAATAAACGGTTTTATAATATTTTTATAAATAATATTTAATATATATGTTAATAATGGTTTTGTTTTGATTAATTTAAAATAATTTGTTTAAATATATCACGCATATTTGTCACTGTGGTCACTTGTTTGCACAATAATTTAATTTGTATCTTGAATTAATTATAATTTTAATATATTGACAATATTAAAATTATTAAATCTTTTAATAAAATTTTCATTTTCAATTTTGATTTAAGAAAATTGAAAAAAATATTTCAAAATGAATACATTGAATCGGTTTTGTTCTCCAATGCATCCAATGGATGAAAATTTGGATGATACTGATATTATTCGTGAAAAGAAAATTGAATTTATTAAACTAAGAGAACTTACGAAATCTCGTAAGATTTAAAATCAAATTCATTTCCAAATTTATATTGCACTCAATAGCTTATTCAATTGGATCTGTAATTGACATTGAAAATAAAATTTCTAAATTAGAGGAACAGATTAAAGGTTTTGAAACGAAAATTTCATGGGAAGACATTGACTCAGACGAAGTGGTTGATAATGGTGGTAATGATAATCAAATACAAGTTAATTTAAACATTAAAAAAGGTAAACAATATTCATATTTTACCAATTGATTATTCAACCACATTCTCACATTTAATATTTCTTTTTCATCATAGAAAAAAAAGAGGTAGAAAAATTTGCTGGTATATTTTCCGTAATCTCTAGTAAGAAAGTTATATAATCTAACTTCATTTCATTCTAACATTTTTGTTGTCTTTAACCTTTAATTTTACATATAATATTTTATTATTGCTTTGTAATTTGATGATTTTTATAATTATTAACACAGTTATATATATGTGTGTGTGTGCAAAACACTTGCAAAAGACAGTTATTATCTATAATGTTATGTAATTCTCCCATCTACGTAACACTTCATTTTTACTTGATTACGTATCTAGTAAACTAAATAATAACAATTAAACATAAACCCATTTGTGATAGATGAAGATTTTCCAGAATTACAAATATTATATTTTTTATTTAATGTATATATCCAGACAATAAAAAGATCATAATTACTAATAATATTGGTTGCAAAGTGATGCATGTTATTAATATTATTTTATTATTATGATTTTCAAATTTCCGACATTCTGCAAAACTTAAATAATATACAAAGTATTGCAATGACGTATGGAAAAAAATTAAAAAGTATTAAAAAGCTTTTTTTTTCTTAAATAAGTCGTTAAAAGATCTTTATTTTTATTTTAAAAATATAAGTTCACAAATTAAAAAATTAATTTATCATTTGTTACACAATAGGTTTAAAAAAAATATTTCTAAGTTTGATTTTGATTTAGCTGTGGACTTTAATAAACCAGAAAGAATAAAGAAAATTGTTAAAAAATCTTTGAAAAACCCGTCAAAATCAAAATTGCATTTTGATAATAAAGCTCTTCCAAAACTAATTGAGGTGCTTTAAACAAAATTTACTAATTTCGTTATGATATAATATTTTCTATCATCCAGCTATGTCAACACCCAGGATTCAATTGGCAAAAAATTACAGAATTACCATTTTCTGTACAACCTGAATTTATTTTAAAGCGAGTGCATGAATCCCAACCATTGACGTTCATTGTGCATTTATTTAATTTTTTGTAAATTTTATTTCTTCATAGAAAATCTACAAAGAATTTTTCGACAAATGGTTCTACTGCCAAAAAATACAAGATCTTCTGAAAGTATGACTTTAATTTTTGAATTCATTTATCACATAAATAAAATTTCCACGAATTATTGTTTTAAACCTGAATTTATTAAAATAATTTATTAAAATATTCAGGAGTCTGTCTGATTTCAAAAACAATAATTGCACTCAGTTGATAAATTAATATAAGTATTGTTTGTAAGAATTAAATAAAAATCAATTAAATAATTAACGGATAACTCCTAATAATATGAACAAAAAAATGTTTTAGTTTTAAATTAAATTTTGTCATAATATTTCCATTAAAATAAAAAAAATATTCTATCAGTTAAATCATTATAAGAATAGTCATACTATTTATTTAGAAAAAAATGGTAATACTATTAGGAATAGTCATATTAGGAGTTATCCGTTAGTAAAATATAATTAAACTTGATTTGTGTTTTTATACATTATTTATTTTAATTGAATTACTACTGATAGAACAAACAAAAAAACAAGAATTTTTTTTGTCAATTTTAATTTTTGATCGTTTCTCAAATAAAATTTAGTTAAATTTGAAGATTTTTTCGAGTACCATCAGTTTAGAACCATTTTTCTAGTGGAAATAAAATAGTACATTTGATGGGGTGCCTATAACGTTTAATTTTTACTTAATTTTATTAAATTTTAATTATTTATAATTAAATTTTAAATGCATTATTAAAAATAAAAAATATTTAATTTTGTTTAAATATTATCACTATTTTCTTTAAAATTGAAAGATTTTTCAGCTTGAACCCCTGTTCTAGTTGAAATATAATATTACGTTTGATATGGATACTAATGAATATTGTAACCTATTATGATTATTATTGTGTTATTATTATTTTTGAATATTTTATTGTCATTATCTAAGTTGTAGTGATAATAATTAAAATAAACAAACAAATGAATACTCTGTAAAAAGTAAGGAGACACACTATAGAGATAAAAAATTGATTGAAAATAATAATACAAAATACAAAAGAAACCAAACCCAGAAAAGGAAGTAAAAAGATGCTCTATTGTATTTAAGAATTGTAGTTTTTGGATATTTAATCGGGTATTTAGTAATTTGATTGTCTTTAATATATTTATAATTCATTTTTTGTTTTATCTTTTATTATGATTACAAGCGAAGTACATAAATAGCAGGCACCCCAGCTGTCCCAAAACAGTTTTTTTATCGGGACTCTGCTGGGCTCAACAATTACTACATTAATTAACACATACAATTACAGATTTTAATTATAATACAGAGTAAATCATTACTATAATAAATATAATAGTTGATAGATAGATGTAATAAATCAGAAAAAAATTGTTTTAATTATTAGAATAACTAAAAAAACCATTTTGAATAAATTGATTATTTTGAATATTCATTTAAATGAATTTGATTATTCTAAGAATAGAAAAATAAACAGATTTGAAATAGTTTATAGTTTAGAGATTTAAATTTTTTTATTTTACAATTTTTTTATTTAATTGATTTTGTAAAATTACTAAAACCATATAATTTTTTTATAATTATAATAATTAGGATATGTTTTGGTACATCTTCATTTCTAAATATGGTTCGGATGTTGATAAAAAAGATTTGAGTAATTATTTTTCTCGAGCTTCCGAAAGTTATGTTGGATTTCTTTTCAAAATAACAATGGAAAAACCATATTATCAAGAAAAATTTAAAAAAGTTATTTTTGTTTCATTGTATGTTATTTTCATTGTGATAATGATTATTAAAATGTTATATTCACTTATTAATTTTTTATTTAAACTTAATTCATGAAAAGAAATTTCATACATTATTTATTTCCACATGTCCAATGGGTATACAAATTGGAAAAGTTATTCTAATGTGTAATGTTCTTCAAAAATCCGACACCCTCAACTGAACGGATGGCCATACAATGCAGGTTGTCAAGGCTTTTACTGTCAATTTTAATTAGAAATAATGTTATTAAAATTATTTATTTAATATATTCGTCAACAAAAACGAAGTTTAATAAAAAGAGTTATACATTTTGTTCATAAATTTAGTGTTAAGTGGTTGTATTTAAAAAAACAAAAATCATTTTGTAAATGCTTTGTTTTACGCGATTTTAAATTACAGTTACAGTAAAACAAATTAGAAAACGTAAATAGTTTCTATTAAAATAATATTCAAAAATACATAATATCTAGGTTGAATTAAGTCATTAATTAATTTTAAGTTCATCAAATTTGTATTAAATATTTATTAAAATACGTTCTAATTAATTATTGTAATTGTCAAAACTCAATTTCTATTGAAAAGTTCATTAGTTCATTGTTGGTTTAATTGATACTATATTAAATACTGTTTTCCCTAATTTTCTTACATTTATGTTTAACAATTATAATAAAGAAAAATGATAAAAATTATTCATATAATTTGTTTAAATCGAAACTCAAGGTTATTAAAAACAGATAGCAGTTGTCTTATATGCAATTGGTACAGTAGTTCTTACATATATTTGGAACCCCGGGTTAAGGGAATTTTTCGGGATTTTGTTTGGACAATATACAAAATTTATTTTAATACAGCAACAAACTACAAACGAATTTTATTACGAGATTTTGCTAGCTCTCTTATTTTATATATTTTTTAAATGATACATTATAAATATTAAAATTAGTGACTGCAAAATCAAATTTATTGTAACAATTCAAACAATAATACAAAATTTAAAATAATAATTAGCATAAACATTTTTTCTCATTGTGTAATATTAAAAAATTTCTGTCTTTGTAGGTGCTTCCGAACTTACTTAGCCAAGCTCTTTACGTAGCATTATCTGAATGCTTTCCAGATTCCTGGATTCAATTCAATAATGATTTTGTAGAGAATATTATACAATTAGTGTTCTTTTGGCTAAGTGGAATAAGACCTACTAAAGGATCTTGGAGTTGTTGGAATATGGAAGAACTTAAGCCTACTGAACAGAAATTAAAAGAAAAGGCAATTGAAGAACAATTACGCATTGGATTTTCGGGTCAGTAAATTTAATTTATTAATGTACTCTATTAATTTTTTCAAGATCTTCAGATTGAAAAGAAAACACCTGAGAAGGATCAGTTGAAAAATTCAGTTTCGACAAAAGTTTTTCTATAGAACTTTTTTAAATTTAAGGTTTCCTTATGCTAGTCAACTTTACTTGGAGCTTTAAACCATTCAAACAATGTCCTATTTAATGTCAGTGGACACAGCCCTTTAATTCAGTGGTACTTCAAAAAGAATAATATAAATATTAATGTTGGGACAAGTAACTTAGTAAAACACAAAGAAATCTTGCCAAGACTTAAATATCCTTTTAATTATTTTTTGTTTATATCATTTAGATGTTAATTTAACAAGAAAGCCGGAAATTTCTTTGTGGCAGAATTTTATGGTTTACTATTATTTAAACATATAATAGGAGAAATTAGAGTTCACAATTGAATGTTCTATATCACCTAATCAGTAAAATATTTTTTTATTCCATTTAAAACCAAAATCCTCTTTCTTTAATATCTTTTTCTGATTCATTATATTAAATTTATTCATTAATTTATAATATCATTAACATTAAATAAATTTTACATTATAACATTCACAAAAGTATAAATATAGAAAATTATTTTATTTACAAACTGTCGTAATTTTTTTATCGCCTTTTGACCAAGAGATAATTAGAGAAGTCCATTTGCCATCAACTCACCACATCCAAAAGATGGTGTTCGTTCAGCATAATCACTTTTATTGTTATCACTTTTCTTCATTTATTTTTATACAGTGGATCAATAGTTTTTTATTTCATGTATCATCTAAAAAAATGAAAACAGTACCAGCGTTAGAAAGTTTTGTGCTATAGGCAAGGACAAAGATGCCATTCTATACTGTCTCATATTTGGTCTAGTATTAAGTTTTATACAATTCTAATCAGAAATATACCATAATATAATGCAAGTAACTTTAAAATTATCAATAAATAATCATAAATACTTCACAAGAAAATGGTTTATAATTCACAAGAAAAGAAAAAACGGCTTAAGTCTTTTAACGTATGTCACTTGGGTGTTTTCCAGCAACCTAATCAGAGCCAAAATTACTTCTAAACTATAAATATAAACAAAAGTAACATAATCATGTATTATTAATAATATTGTACATTAATAAAATAAAATAATTTATCATTTCTTAGTTTTTCTGCTTAATTGTATTGTTATTTTTAGTTAAATTTTTTTTAACAAAAAATTTTGTACTTGAAATTTTAAGATTTAGTATTTAAATTAAATAAATAATCATATAGTTATAATATTTTATTTAAATTTATTAACATTTCTTTTAAATTTTTTCTATATGATTATTTATCATTCATTATTTATAATTTAAATTTTATATAAAAAATCATTTCAGCAATGCTTTTTTTCTTTAACTTTTTTTTTCACCGAAGACAATAGTGAAACGCTAGCTGATGTTGTATCGAAAAGTGTAAAAAGTTTACAAAGTAGAAAGATGATTTACAAAAAGTATGAAATAATTTTTTTATTTATCAAATTTTATATGTAAAAGTCAATTAAATTCCTTTGTTGATAATTTTTTCAACTATCCGATTTTAAATAAAAAAACACAAAACGGCTAAAAGGCGAAATATATTTCTAGAAATTATACTTTTATCTAATGTTGAAAGAAACATTGACGCAAGAGTTCTACTTAAAGGTCATTACGTAGTTATGCCATCAACTTGTTTGTTCCAATTATCAATGAAAAGAAACACAGCATTAGAAGTTTCAAAAATCAACAATTTAAGTGTAAAATTCTTAAATAATGTTGATATCCAGGATAAAACCCAATGAACATTTGGTTGTTTAAAATGACCACGAAAAACTAAAATTAAGAAAATATAGGTTTTAAATTGAAAATTTTGTAATTTAAAAAAAATATATAATTCATAATCTAAAGAAAAGTTATGGCTTTTAAAGAATTTAATGATAAAATTGGCCCCAAAAAGTAAATTTAATTATACAAAAAGTTTTGTCATAAAAATTCAGATATAAAACAATTATTATTATTATTATTATTATTATTATTATTATTATTATTATTATTATTATTATTATTATTATCTTAGTGCACTATTTAAACATACAGGGTTATTATCAATAATTATATGCAAATACATTAAAAATTATATTCACATATATTAATAACTATATTCACAAATATTAAAAAATATGCAGAAATATTAAAAATTATATTCCAAGTTATACATTGTTTTTATACAAATTTTTAACCAAATATAAAGTAAAAGAATATACTTGAAACATCATACTTATACCCGTTTAATTATATATTTACTCTAATATAAAATCCAACTAACACAGTTGAATGCCTTAACTATATAACTGCACATTTGCGCATAAAATTCACCAAAGTTAATATTCGAATTCATATCGATAAAAAAATCTTCCACAAACTGCTTGAGCATTGTCGCGTTATCCGCCCTTGGTCGTTTTTCATAAAATTTGGCTTTCAATGTGCTGAGCACCTCAATAAAATTTCGATTTAGACTGTAGAGGTAAAAAATCAAACTAAATCCTATTTTCCAAAACAATCGTACTGATGGTTTCGGTTTTATGGAACCTTACATTGACTATCAATACAATGACGTTTGGCCTGAAAATTTGTTTTGTTCGACATTCTGTTAGAAATTCGTTAATAGGTCCGAATTATAAGCGCATTATATCAATTTCCAATGCAATATCCGTTTATTCGAAACGATTGCCAGTGTTGAAATATTCTTTCCTCTCAATGTCGGCACTGTTACTCTCGCCAGTGTATTTTTTTCGATTATATATCCATAGTTTCTCGTAGGGTGTTGGTTCAACCGCGTTTCATCAAGATAAATTAAATTATCATCAAATTTCAGCCGATACCTGATAGCATTAATTTTCCTACTACTAATTACAGGACTAGAATTCGTTTTATAGACTATCATAACAAGTCTTTTCTTAGTTAGTTCCAGTTTTTTTAATGTCAGCCAAACGGTTGGTTGGCTCATCGCCATACTTCTACTTTCCAAAATGTTGACCATTCCTTTCTGTGTCAAGCTTGGGTCATTCTGGACTGGTTCTGCAATTGCAAACGCTTTTTCTGTGAGGTCGTTTGGTTTTGGTCCAGGTCGATGCAATAATGATCTGAAATCTTCGTTTTTATTCGGCAAATTAATAAGCTTTTCAAGCCAATTATAAAAAGTTTTCTTAGATAAGTCCAAATTTGACGCGATTTCCGCAGCAGTCTTGCCATTTATCATAATAGCCTTGATATTTCGTAGAGTTTCTTTGATTATAGTTGTTCTTTTTCGTCGCATGTTATTGCTGTTTTCGTCATCATAAATTTCTCGATGGTAATCCATGGAGTACAATCATCAATTTAATTAAAACTGTAACGATTAAATTAAAAATATTATTTTTTTTTTAATATATAATTGATTATAAATTTAATACACGAAATCAAGATTTGGTTTTTTGTCTTTTTTTATTTTGCTTATGGTTTTTTATTTTTTGCATATAATTTTTAATATTTTTGCATATAATTATTGATAATTTTACACATAATTATTAAAAAACCTGTAATAACTTTCTTTACTGCTTATTATTTTAAAACATGCAACAAACAAAACGACCAAAACTTATTTTTTTTCAGGTTTCTTGAACGAAATTCTTTAGAAACAAAACGATTTCAGAAACTTCAAAAAATAAGCAATTTTAGCAATGAAAAAAGACAAGAAAAACTGTTACTGAATAAATCAAAAATTCATAAATTAAGTAATTTAATTATGCATGAATATTTGGTAAGTTAACCCCTATCTATATATTGTTTAAAGAATTTTATTAGAAAGATAAAGATTCAATTTCTTTTGGGGCCGACAAAGCAGTTACAGATGCAATTCAGGAAGCCTAATAAATGATGTAACTCTTTGAATGAATTGTAATATTGATAAAATTAATACATTTTTTAAAATTTAAATTTAAAGATATTGAATATATATTGGATATTAACACATTGTAATCGGATCACGTATTAATACGTGTTTAGCAAATTAATGCTAGAGAGCGTATCACGTATTTATACGTTTTTGATAGATTGTTAGTGGAGCGCGGGTCATGTTAAAATGCGGGTTCCAATATTTTTGAAGTTATCGCAATTTTTATAGAGGTCTACGTTAGCGCGAAATTACGCGAAAAATCACCCGTTACCAGCACTAGTTCGCGGCCGAAAACTGCCCGATCATAATGTGTTAAAATAATTCAGGATTGATTTATAATAATCTCAAATGAGAATCGACAGCTTGCGTAAAAAATGAATTTTTATCATTAAAATAGACTTTTTACTAGAGTAAAAATTAGTACAGTTTTAGCGATAATTATTTGTATAAATTTTCTAAAATGAATTCAATACTAGTAAAATATTTTATTCTTATCATTGATTTTTTCAATTACCTACTACTGAAAGCGCTTTATATATACATATACATGTAGTTAAAATTTAGTTAGCATACATGTAAAATCTGAATTTACAGTTTGATTAATTTACTTTAAAAAATTTAATTTATACTTAATTAATGTACTTTAAAAAATTTACAGTTTAAATAATCATTCTAATTTAATTGACAGTTAAAATTTTAATTACAAAGAAATAATATTGCAATAACTTTTCATTTACTTCATAATCAATTAATTTCCATCAATCATACATCTTCATCGAAATAATTTATCTTAAAATTTATAAATGTCTATGATTTAATGAAAATGAATAATTTAAACAAATTTTAGTTAATGATAAGTTTAATTTTAATTAATTCAAAATCGAGAGAACAAAGCAAGTCAAGATATGAACTAATACCGAAGTATGATATGGACTCAACAACCACCGTCACTAACGGCACCACTCAAGTGGTCAACCGAGATCGACATATATCATGTAACTGACGAGAGATGCGGAGGGATACGCACCTTGCGAGTAGACCCTTTGGAGATAAAGTAATAAATAATTAGAAATGTGCATATAATGTATATAATAGATATGTTTATATAATAATGTATAAAAGTAGTGTATAAATATTATATGGAATGAGTATAATAATATTCGATAATATATAAAAGTAGTATATAAATATTATAGTTAAAGAGCGAAAACAAATTAGAAATCAGACGATGGGATAAAGAATAAAGCGGAATAAGAAAGACAGGTGATGCGATATTACGTTAAAATGGAGAAACAAATCAAATAGAAGCCAATCAAATATCAAGCAATCAGGATCAGAAATTGAAATAAACCGACTATAAGATACCGAAGCCGTCAAGAAAATCAGAAACAAGAGTAGACTTGGAGAGCAAATTAAAACCTAGAAAATTAAGTACAATCAGATGAAAGACGAAAATGAGAAACAACGAAAACAAATTCACGATCGAGCAATATAAAGCAGCAAAACAGTAAAGGAATTATCGACACCAAACGGAAGCACCGAAGAAATAGATGAAATATCAATTCAGTTAACGAAAAAGACGAGGGAGAATAATTTGATGAAAAACTGAATCAAGTAATGAGAAACTGACGAATAACAACAAAGGACAGCTAACTGAGAAACAAAATTTGGGGTCATTGAGTTAAACGGAAAAACGACAAAGACAAAGAATTAGAACCAGTAAAGCTCAATATACAAACTTAATTGAATACAAAAAAAGGTGGAAGAGACTATAAAATCAATTCGAGGAATAAAGCAAGAAAAACTACCAACTGCAAGTGAAACTAGATACAGCCAAACGAGACAAAATGAATATCACGGAACAGTAATCCCAAACAAGACTGACGTCCAACACTGGATATGAATAAAGAAAGGACCAAAGAACAAATCAAGAACAATTCAACAATCAAAAACCAGATAACAAGAAAGACAAATCGAATCAGTAAAGAGAGGTTACAAAAGACAATACCAATAAACGACAAGACAAAGGATGATGAGACTGAACTAAGAAATGCACTCAACCAAAATTGAGTATCGAAGAATCTTGCAAATGGTAGTAAAGGCAAACCAAGAAGATAAGCGATGCAAAAATAAAGTTAATACCAATTACAGAAACGAGAAATCAGACATGATAATAAAGGCAACAGAAATCAAAAGGAAGAGAAACAGAAAGTCAAACCGCTACCTAAAATCAAGAGGAATGATAACGAGTCTTATTAAAATAGCTCGAAATTTGTGAAATGCGAAAGCAGCATGATATTGGCGATGAGGAAGAAGATGGCAGTAATAAACCAATATATACAACCTAGTATCCCTTAGAAAGATGTCGAAAAACCCCACAATCAATCATTCGATGCAAAAATTAACTGTAACAAATATGCCAATCTATGAGAAATCCAAAGGATACTAATTACGGACGGATCAATTCTTATTATTGCTGGGCACTGATGGGTCCTTAAAATAGTTTTGGACTGCCTAAGGGTTATCATCCCCACCTAGCACCTGCATAAGAATTTGAACCGCTAGTCACCCGTCATAAATGACGTTGGTATTGTGAACTAGTGGGTGGAAGGTTAGCAAAAGGTGAGCTCCTTCTCAAGAACTGCTAATGCCCTAACCCCCCTTGGGTCCATGAGCTGTCATAGAAGACTTCATGCTCTTACTTATTTGTCCCCTTCTCATCTTATCTAATTTCTAATTTATCTAATCATTAGATCACTCTGTTTCCCCATATTCAACCACCCTAGTCATATCTACCTGTCAATACAAACAAATTCAATAACAAGTTATCAATTTCTATTATAATCGATAAATAATTAACATATATGGATTACATAGGTAATAAATAATTTACATCTACAAATTTAATTCAGTTAAATTCAGTTAAATACAAAATTTCGCCATTAAAACCCATTGGCGTCCAAGATGTGCCCCAACAGGCGTGCACGATTTACTCTGGCCTGTCGCTCCCTTTCTCTTTTGTTGGGCCGGTTCTTTCTGCGGTTCCTCTTTGGCAACCCTTCCGGTGTAGGTGATGGACCTGTTATCATTTGTCCAATGCCAGTGTCTTTACCTATGGCATTTCTTAACACTATCGCCTGCTGTTCTTCAGACAGGTTGACTCCACTCTGCATGAGGCCTGTCCGGATGTTGTCTCTCAATTTCCACTCCTCTACCTGTTTCCCTAGCTCCTGGGCCTTCTGTTCGGCCGACCGCAGGGCTTCGTCCTTCTGAGCTAATTGATTCTTCAGTGTGTCGATTTCTTCTTTCAGCTTGATTGCCTTCTCGGGGCGGAGCCATGTCTGCTCCATGTAACGACACTTCCTCACCATGGCCTCTGCCCTCTGCGTTTGTGTTACTGCGGTTTGGTGGTAACCGGCTATATCCCTTCGGAATTGTTCCAGAGTTTTCTTGTGAGAGTCCACTAAACAAAATTTATTCTTAACTTCATGTCTATTATTCTCTATGTACAATAAGTAGTAATATATCAATATATGGTAATCATTTTAAATATAACAAACACTTGTCATCTGGGTGGGGAAAGGATGGGTATGTCCTTTTCTACTTAGATATCTTAAAGGAATCTACTAGTGTTTTATGATCGATTCATTATCGCAGGCATTAGCAACGCTAACATTGACAATACCTGTGATAACCAAGGGTAGTTACATAATTCCCTATATTATCAACATTATAATAACATTATGAAGTTTGTATTTTTCTATTTTAAAATTTAATTTACCAAATTAAAATTTTTATTGAATTCAAATTTAGAAATTCTAAATTTAATTACTCTAAAATAATTGACAAAATTTTATGGTAAAATAATAATTAAAGTTAATGCTAATAATATAAAATAGTTTATCTTAATCTCCGTTTGTTTTTCCACATTTAAGTATTTTATTGTTAGCTTTTCACCCGTTGCCATAGCAACGAGTCAACAATCGGAAAATTTCCAAGGTCACAATTTTGTATTTCCTTTTAAATAATAATTTTAGGTATTTCAGGAATTCTACGGATCTCTACGACCTCCGCGGCTGTTTCCATGTCGTCGACATATTCTGTAGGGTATACTTATTTCTTTTTACTTCTTTTTTAACTTTAAATTGTAGAGATTTGCGGCTTATCGTACCTCGCAAATTTTGGGAGATTTATTCCGATTATGGGAATTTTTATTGATATTTGTTTTTTCCTTTTTTTAAATAAAAGTTTTGTAAGTGGTTCATTTTAATTATAGTCATAATATTAACATATTAATATTAATAATAGTAATAATAGTAACTTAATGATAATAATAATATTTTAGTAATAATAATAATAAGCATGATATAATTAATAATGATAATATTCATAATAAAAATAATAAAATGATTAATATGAACTTAATAATACTACTAAGATTAATAATAACGATAATAATAATGATAATGTCAGAGGTATTTCTAATGTAATTAATAAGCTATCCTTATAAATGCTACTATATAGCTCTGGTAATAATGATAATGTATTAATAATATTAATAATAATAATAATATTTTGGTGATATTAATAATAATATTAAATTAATAATACTAATGATAATAATAATAATAATATTAATAATAATAATAATAATAACATCCGATTCGTTCTAGGGATACTGGTTTATCCTCAATGATATTGTGTAATGATATTAATGATACTATATAGTTATAACAATACTATACTAATAATATTAATAATAATAATAATATTTTAATAATAATAATAATTTAAATAATAATTAATAATAAAAATATTTTAATAGTAGTAATACTGATATTAACAATAATATTAGTGTGAAAAAATAAGGATAATAGTGATAAAATTGATATTAATAACATCAGAATTATGAATAAAGTAATATTAATGGTACTATATGGATTTTTCGGTAATAATAGTATGGTGCTCATAATGCTTATAATAATGTTAATAATATTAATAATCGTTTAGGGTCAATATTAATAATGTTAAAAATAATGAAAACTTGGAATAATAATCAAAATAATTAACGAAAATTCACAATATGAATAACGATAATAATCATAATATCAGAAAGAAAATAATAATTTTAACAGTAATAACATTTAATAAAATGATAAAATCAATAATGAAGTGTTTAGTAATAATAATAAATTTATGAGTATAATAGTCACTTCAGTAGTTGTTTTAGGGTTATGGAGTCGTGGATTTAATTCTATGAACTGAACGAAGAGTTGAAATTTAAGTACTATGATAACGTAAAGTCTTTGGGTAACATTCAAAATCGATTTAGCATGTAGATTTGAAGCGAAAATGTGATCTATGGTCGTTTTAACTTCCTAATGTGGTTAGTCGCGAATTTTAGTGAGTGGTGTCATACATTTATGCTAAAATAACATTGTTGTTTACAAAAATAAAATGTATTCTTTCTGACTCTTCTATAAACTAGTCAGTATATCTTTCCTTTTCTATGTTATAACTTTATATTTAGCCTTTCCCAGGACCTCGACTCTACTCTTTCGAGGGTCGGGCGATAGAATTTAGGAAGGGGAGAATACTGGGCAGGCCTGGTTACTACCGGCACCGCGGCTTCCCCCACTAACGACCGGTTCGATCCGGGGTATCGAAAAAATAATTTCATTTTATTGACTTGTATGCATGGAATTCTATTATGTAAGTGGTAAATTGATTATTGTCGTCAAAAGTTAAATTATTTTTGTCTCAAGAACAAATCCTTTGATGATGGAGGTTCAACAACACGGTCGAATTTCCCGATCATGAAAGGACGTTTCTTGCAAGCTTTTTCCATAGCAAAATTAACAAAAATAAAAATTAACAAAAATTATCATAAATAAAATTCATATTAAACAAAAATAAACTAAAATTACTTTTTCCAAATGACAATGAAATAATAATAAAGTATTGGGAGAAATAATAAAAGTAAGAGAGTTTTTTGAGAGTGAAATGAATGAATTGAATTTTGTTCAGCCAGCTTCGCCTTATATATCATGATTGTTTGTGTGTGTGTTTTGATGCAGTAAAACAAGGAATTCTCGAATATTCCAAAATTTAATAAAATTTTTATTCTTTTTGATTTAAATTTAAATTTTTACATTTTTATATCTCAGAATTTTTATTAAATTTTTATTTATTTTATTTTTCCTTAAATTTCCGTTTTTAAGTAATTTTAAATTTTCTGCTCAAAACCACACAGGCGTTATCGTGCTGGCTAAACAAAAGTAAAAGAAAAAGGGTTTTTATCAGTTTTTGCCCAACATTATACCAAATGGTCAAAAGATTAAAACAAGAAAAACAGATCGTTCAAACCCTCAGAACTCTAGAAAATCAAATCGAAAGTCAATAGAAAAAGGAAACACCTATCAAGGAAACAATATTAAAATAATCATGGATGCTCTTTAGAAACCCTACAAAATAACAAAAGAACCGAAAATCGAGAACAAACAGCCAAAATTGATAACTGAAAAGAAGAAACTTAAACCAACCTCAAAGAATCATGAATAATCCCGAACCGATCAATTATCATCAAACAATCGAGACTATATAATATGATAAAAGGTCAGCTATCCATAGAATCCAATTGAACACCACCCAGTTCAAGATGCAAAGAAAAAATCAACAAACCAAAGCTAGAATGTCAATTTACAACTCAAAACCCTAAATAAACCAGCAACAAAGGAGTCTTGAACTAAACATTCTATCTATTCTTCTTATCTGAGATTCACTAAGCCTGCCAATTTTCCAAACAATCGGCATCTAATGAAGTCAATTCCTCAAACTAAACAAAATCTCAAAGCCAAATCGCACTACAAATATCGAATCATCAAAAATCAGAACCTGCTGAAGAAAGTAATCAATCAGAAACCAAAGAATATCAAGACATTAGCGAGATGAATATCTAAGTGACAGAATATTGAAATCATGATTAACAATGAACTAATGATGCTTAGACTATTAACTATTCTTTATGTGTGATCATAGCCGGACTGTATGTCCTCTTTTACTTCATCTTGTAATCCATATATTGATGTATACTGTATGATTATTTTTATGCATGTGGGTTTTGAGGTCACGACCCTGTAGCTCGTAGACCCAATTGAATGGAAAACGTAAACTCTGTATAGTTCATAGCTTGGATCTTTTAGAAATTGCGGGTCGCAATTTTACGGGCCCCGGATTGTTTTATGCTGGGCCAGCACTCAAATAGCCTTGAGAATTGTTTAAATGCATCAGTAATACAGCACGAAAACCCAGCACCAAGATAACTTAAAATACAATATACAACACCAATTAAACATTTTAAAATCTGAGGAAATATAAATAAATATAAAATCAAAAACATAAAAGTAAAATAAAATAAATACAAAATGCATCAAGAACCGCACGAAATTTACATAAAAAATAACATAATAACTAGATAATTTTACCGTAAAATGACCATTTATATAAAAGAAAAAAATTAATGAATTTAATGAATAAAAATAAAATATTTTTAGCTGAATAAATTTATTTAAAAATGTTAAAAATAAATTACCAATTTAAATTAAGAAATAAAAAAAAATTTAATTTAGATAACACAAATAATTACAAGGTCAAATTTTGTTTAATCGCAATAAAATTAACACGCAAGGTTAAGGCCAAATTGTAGGTATAAATACTGATGTGTTTTCACAAATTTTCAGTCTTATTTTTCGGAGAGAAAATTTTCAATTTTAGTGGTAACTTAGTTAGAAAATTAGTTGATGTTCGTAACTAGTCGAGAGCCGTGCATTCAGGCAATTAACACGGGTAAGTGTTTTGTCTGAACACGACCACTCTCGGCTAGTGTATAATTATTGATTAAAATTTTAGATTGGAATTAAATTTATGGAATATACGCAAATTAAATTTATGGAATTTTATGATATGAATGTAGAATTTATATGAAGAATATATGATTTTGCCTCGGAACTTTTATCGAATTTAGACGGTAACATTTAATTTTTATTTTTATTTTGTGGCCCACAGCCAAAACAAACTGCAAGTAATTAAAATCACACATAATTTATCGAACCGTGTAAGAGTGTGGAATATCGCCAATGATTCGTGCCCGTGAAGGCTCCGGCGTGCGGAACGCAGGAGTTGGAACGTCAATATTATCTGTAGATAGGGGAAATTGGAGGGTAAATGAGTAGTCCTTTGGCTACTCCTTCATCATCCGTTTGATGTAAAATTAACATAAATTTTTAAAAACAATCGGCTCAAAATATCTAACACCGAGTAGTCCAGTGGGCACTCATTAAATATAATATGAACATAAATAGATCTTAATTACAAAAAGGGGGAATGGGTAGCGGGGAAAATTGCGAAATCGTTGCAACAGTTAAAAAGAATAGCCATCGGAAAAAGATTAATTCGAACGACCAAAATCATAAAAAAATAATGTTTTCAAATAATAATTAAATAAATTATGTTAATTGAAACGGAAAATATGGGCAGAACGCTGCGAAAATTTGTGGAAATAGTTAAAACATTTATCATATAAACTGTAAAAAAAGGGCGGAACGCTGCTCAAATTTTCGAATTAACATAAATACTTTATCGAAAACCGGAAAAATACAGATGGATTACAACTAAATTTTTATACAAGAAAAAATACATTTTATAAAGCAGAGGAATAATGAAGGATCCCTAGTGTTGGGCCAGAACGTAAACGGCCTTGAAAAATGTTTAAATGGATCAGAAACACCCACGCAAAAATAACACGCAATTTAAATAAACCCACTGAAACATCAAGTAAACCATATAAAATCTGAGAAATAAAAGAATTAAATATAAATTAATAAACATAAAAATAAAATAAAATAATAACAAAATGCACCAAGATCCGCACGATACCTACACAAATACAACAAGAAAACACGACAAATTCGACGAAATTGAAAAAATCAATTAAAGTTCATTAAAGTGAAATTTAAATCGAAAAATTTGAATTAGCAATAATTCAATAGAAATTCTAAATAAAAAATTATAAAAATAAATCGAAAAATAATAAAAATAAATAATAGAATTTGCTAGAAAAGAACAAGGTCGAATTTTGTTTTACTACATCAAATTTCACACACCATAAAATAAGGTATATATACTGATCCATTTTCACATTAAAAACAACCACAAAACCATTTTTCAAACTGTTTTAAAACTATATCTTGAAAATTGTTAGAACCATTTTGAATCAAAACTTGATTTTAAATCTATTGTCGGATCAATTTTAGGTGAGAATTATTTATGGTGGAACCCTCTTTCCACGTCACGTCCTTGCATCTCAATGGAGCTCTGCTCGGCGTTGGCGTGGGGAGAGAGGTATTTATGTCATTTTGTATTATGATTTGATGTTTTTTTATGGAATGGTTAAAATGGGTAAATTTATTGTTTTATAATTAATAAATATTATGAATATACATAACTTATTTGATATGCTTTTTATAAATTTTCAATGTCAAAATTTTTCCGGCCCACAGCCGACACATCACGCAAGATAGAAAAATCAACATAGTGCAGATTCATGTAATTGCGTGGAAAATCGCCAATGATATGCACCCGTGAAGACTCAGCGTGCGCAACGCAGCGGTCGTAACGTCAATATTTATCCCTATAGCTGAAGCGAGAAATAAGGAAGAAGTCTCTGGCTGCTTCCTCGTTTCTCAATTCTGTAAAATCGACCTAAAATTATATTACACACGGCTTAAAATCATCACACCGAGTAGTCCAGTGGGCACTCAATAAATATAATATGAACACAATGTGCGCCTAAGGTCTATTAAAGGGAAAGGATACGGGGTAAACTAAATTGAAATCGTTGGTTAATAATTTTGAATTAAAATGATAAAAACTCATTAAATAGGTATTCAGTAATTCAATTATTGGAAACAATTAGATGATTATTAGATAAAAAGAAATATCTCATCGATTAATTTAAATTGAGTAATTAATGATTAGTGAGCGAGGATAGGTAAACCATCGACTAAATTGATACAATTCATTTTTTTTTTCAAAGTAGTAATGATTAATTCTTACCTAAAGTAATATAATTTATTTTTAATAACATTAACATAATGAACAAGAAAAGGATAAATTTGTTGGTTAAATTCCTTTAGTTCAGTGATTATCATTAACGTAATTACGGTAAAGGTAGAAAAAAATTTTGGTTAAAAATCAAGAAAAATTTTTAGAAAATGAAGTAAAGTTTCAATTCACTAAGTAGAATATTCACCTAATCTATTAAAATAAAGTGGTCCATTGCTTAGAGAAATTCGTCTATTAATTGTCAAAGCAAAATCAGTAGTTTGAATAATAAAAATTAATATAATTCGTTGAGTTAAGTTAATGCAACTATTGATTAAATTCATCAAGAAAGTAATACCTTGATTTGTAGTAGAATAACCCTTCGAGAAAAATAAAGAAATGCATTGATTTAAGACAAAAATTCTTTTCCGTAAATTTAATATAAATTCAGGAATCCAACATAAATCAATGATAATAGGTTATTGCTTAACATTGGATTAAAATAAAATCGACGCAAATGAGAATAACAAAATTCAGAATAACAGATAAGGCATGAGAAACAATCAAATGTCATATTGATATCACACGAGATAAACATTCATCGAATTACGATCCCGAAACATGTCGAATAAAATCCTGACAATAAAGGTTCACTTGCGAGATCCGCTATCGAGTTGCCCTATACGACGATAAAATACATTCAAACCACCAAAATAGCAACTTACGGAATAGCTTCAATACAATCGAAAAATTAAATTCCAGTAAAATATCTAAGATCGCTCGGTAACTCCTGCGAATAAAATTAGAATAGGATAAACAGCGGATATAAACAAACTAAACACTGAAGCTGCGACAACAAGATCCGCCGGAAATCGTTCGGTTAAGATCATCGAGCGATTCGTCTGCTTAATTTATCCGGTTCAGCATCCGGCCTTGACTTAAACGTTCAATTTGTATGCACCTAAAATTGCTATACCAAATTTTTCAATAAATTTACAAATTCTAGCTGAAATTATACACAGATAAAACTTTAGAATTAAAATACATATTGACACTAAAATAAACTAATTATCAGCCTTATCCCACATATATTATTACTTGCACTATTATATAACTTGCTTTAAAGGAGCGCATACTGAAAGGCCAGGTCTATGGGATAAATATAACCCACTTGTCAACTACCCATCGAAGGAGAGTGAACCCTAGTCAACCGAGACGCCCGTGAACCAATTTATATAGCATCAGAGTAGTACTTGAATGGCATAATTGTAAAGGATACATAAGAGAGTCAGAAGGAGACAATCAACGGAATATAGCACGCCTGAAGTTTCTAGATGAACCGCCATCCGCTTTACAAAAGATATAACTAAAATACAAGCTAATAGACTTAGACAACTCCAATAACATTAGCCTAGGCATCATTTAGTTGATTTTACATACAGCAGATAACTTAATTGAACTTAATAACAATGATATTTTAGACATGCCACTCGAACAAAACGCTAGACAGGAGACGGACAAACAGGGACGAGAAGGAGCCCCGGCAACTACGGAAATATTCGACCAGATACGACAACGATGGCCGTACCCGACTACTTGGCGGATACTAGGCTTGGAAAGAGACCCTTGCGGACTCGCGGGACAACAGTATCCAGCTGCGGAGACATACATGTCCGCACAGAGCCTCCTCACCCATTGGGAAAGGGTGCAGGAGCAGGTAGATCTACAGGTGGTGAAAGTGAGGATGTATCTCGCAAACGTGATGGAAGACATCCTCGCCGGGCGAATTGCAGAAGCCTACCCACCTCGTCCAGCCCGCGACACCCGACGTCCGTATCCAGTGGCCACCCTAAAGAGGAAGAGGACATTCGACGAGAGACATTAATTCCTAAGAACACAAACATTGAATATAATTAAATGTTGATAAAAAGAAAATTTTGTTAATTTGTTATCTTCGCCTTAATTATTTACCTAGGTCGATCCGTTTTAACAATTATGTTTAAGATAACTATCAATAAAAGTTATGCAACTCAATAGAGAAACTTTAATTCTTTTGTACATTGTAGTAATGACAACTAATCAAATCTTGCAAACGGAGCTAGATCGTGCAAGGAACACAATCGCGGATCTTCACAACCAGATCATTCAAATGACCAAAGAGGTACAACAGATAAAAGCGACCTGGTCCGACCCGATAAAAACGAAAGCCATTTATCACAAACTCACGGCGGCACAAAAGGGATGAACAGAGGAGCGGCAGCTCAACCAGAGCCTGCGCACCCAAATCAGAGGGTTGGAAGTTGCTTTAGCAGTCTGTCGGGAGGGGGAAGCGGTGACATATCCGCTTGTCTTCGCCCCGTCCCAGATGCCACGTACAAATCCCCAGTCCACCAATCAGTCCAACGTTCCATCGAAGGGTCGACGCCCAGGACGCAAGGAGCGTGCCCGACGTCGAGCAGCACAGCTCCAAACTATCCTATGAACTCATGAATGTTACACGTTTTTTTTATTATTGAATAAAATAGTTGTATGTATAGTCAATTCATTCTCGAGATACATCTGAACATAAGCGTTATTAGGAATACTCGCATCATGGTTTGTAAGCAGTCGTCCACCTCCGATCATAAATTTTCGTACACATGGGACAAGCAAAGCGAGCATAGGTCTTCTATCGACAGCTCGTGAACCCGAGGATTGTCCGAGCAACTATAGTACTAGCACATGGTACTCAATTTTTGCGAGCAGTCCACCACTTGAACACATTACCAACGTTGCCTAGCAACGGGTGCCAAGTGGCGATCAGCATCATTTTGTATGGCGTTACGAGGGCAACTAGAATGATAAGCAAGATATGAAACCCTGTAACCCACCACTAGTAAAAACTTGATAATAATAATGATAATAGTAAGGATAATGGTAATTTTAATAATAATAATAATAATAATAATAAAAATAATAATAATAATAATAATAATAATAATAATAATAAAAATAATAATAATAATAATAATGATCATAATCAGGATAATAATAATAGTAATAATAATGATAATAATAATAATAATAATGATAATAGTAGTAATATAATAAATTTAATGGTAATTATATAGTAATAAAAATTTTAATTAAGGTAATAGTAGTAACAATTAATAAAGGTAATACATATAATAGTATCAATGATAAGGCAAGCAATAATACGTAATAGGGAACATTGTGGTTATAATAGGGATAAGAGTAAGAGAGATACTGTGTGAATATTTAACATAACAAAGAGTGCACAGGCCAAAGAATAATCATCAACACGGACAACGATAAGCAGGACTATGTAAATGGACATAACAATGAATGATATGAGAGTATAGGTTAACATTTGACAGAGATAGGAGAATAATGGGACCTAAAAATCGAAATCAAGCACAGGCCTTCTATCGGCAGCTCGTTGTACCTGTTGGGCCAGAACGTAAACGGCCTTGAGGAATGTTTAAATGGATCAGTAACACACACGCAAATATAACATGCAATTTAAATAAACCTATTGAAACACCAATTAAACCATATCAAATATGAGAAAAAGGGAATTAAATATAAATTAATAAACATAAAAATAAATTAAAATAATAACAAAACGCACCAAGATTCGCACGATACCAACACAAATATAACAAGAAAACACAACAAATTCGACAAAATTGAAAAATTAATAAAAGTTCATGAAAATGAAACTTAAATCAAAAAATTTGAATTAGTAATAATTCAATAAAAATTCTAAAGGAAAAATTATTAAAATAAATCAAAAAATAATAAAAATAAAGAATAGAATTCACTAGAAAATAACAAGGTCGAATTTTGTTTTACTGCATCAAATTTAACATGCGAGAAAAATAGGTATATATACTGATCCATTTTCACATTAAAGTTAACCATTTTTAAACCAGTTTTAAAAACCATAAAACCATATTTTCAAATCTTAAAACTATTTGTGAAATCGTTTTTCAAACCGTTTTTCAGACTTATTTTTAGGTGAGAAATGTTCATTTTGGAACCCTCTCTCCACGTCACATCCTTGCAACCTCGGTAGAGCTCTGCTTGGATGTCGGCGTGGGGGGAGAGGTATTGTTATTTTATATTATTATATGCAATCTTATGCGATTTTTATGGATTGACATTGGATGGTAATTTATTTGTTATAATTAATAAATATTATTAATATTAATACATTGTTTTTACATATTTAAATAAACTAAAATAAATTTTTGTCGAAATTTTTCCGTCCCACAGCCAACACATAACGCAAGAAAGCAAAATATACATAGTGCAGATTCATGTAAGTGCGTGTAAAATCGCCAATGATATGTACCCGTGAAGACTCAGCTTGCGGAACGCAGGGGTCGTAACGTCAATATTCTCACTATAGCTGAAACGAGAAATAAGGAAGAAGTCTCTGGCTGCTTCCTCGTTTCTCATTTCTGTAAAATCGACCTAAATTCGAATTACACACGGCTCAAAATCATCACACCGAGTAGTCCAGTGGGCACTCAGTAAATATAATATAAACACAATATGCGCTTAAGGTCTATTAAAGGGAAAGGGTACAGGAATAAAATGAAAATTGAAATCGTTGATATAGCTATTTCCATGTTAGTTGTTCGAGATAAATTAGATAAAACTTATTGCTAACAGTATCTTAAATTCATGGTTTAATTATAGTAGATGAACTTAATTCTAAGAGTAAATTGAATCAAAAAACTTATTTCTAAAAGTAAATTAAAGTAATAAATTTAGGTAAACCTTATTGCTAGAAATAAATTGAATTCATGGTTTAAATATATTAGATGAAACTTATTTCTACAAGTAAATTAATTCAATGTCTTGAATAAAATTAGATAAAACTTATTTTTTAAAAGTAAATGAAATTAATAGTTCGAAATAAAAATTAGATAAAAATTACTGCTACCATTAAAGTAATCCCGTCCCTCGAAGTAAATGAATAGGAATCATTTGATTCATCAACTTAATTCAATTAAAGTTAGAAATTAAAGTTAAAGTAACCATCGATTGTAAATATTTTACGGCTAAAAATCAAAGTAAATATTGGATAAAAATAATTCATGATTTAAACTTGTTGAATGAGGTAGCTGATTAAGGATTTGCGATCAAAGATAAGCAAATTCGTTAACTTATTGATTAAATTCATCAATTAGAAGGGAGGGACTCATAAGTCGATTTATTAAAGATCATATTTTACTGACGAGTAACTATTGGTGAGATTAGGTAGATCGAATTAACTCGGCGATTAAAATCACAGTAATCTTTAATTAAATTATTCAGCTCCGAAGATTTTCGTAATAAACAAGTTTAAATAATACGTTAAGACGAATTACAACAATCGGAAGTCAATTAATGCATAAATAGAATCAAGGAACAAAACTTTATAATACAACAAGTTAATCATGAAAAGTTTTTACAAACATAGATAAGTCTTACGGCCGATTGACGTGGATACAAAATACCATGATTTCCAATAAATCCGTAAATAAAATGTCCAAATGATAAATTCCAGCGAATAGGCACTGAGAAGTAATCCGTCAAAAATCCACAACGAATGTACGTATGCGACGCTAAAAATTTAGTAGATAAATGTACTAAAATCCGCTGAAATAATAACTTACCCAAATCGATCCATTGTACGGCGATGAAATCCAATTACCGTGATATTGTGAATTGAAATAATCTGAAAACGACATAAACCGGATGAGACATAGGAGTTTGAAGTTCATATGCATCGATCGTATCAGGCGATTCGACCGGAAGATGCAAATTCGCAATCTCTTCGTCGATATTGCATACGAAATTCACTATTAACAATATAAACATCCACAAAGATGGATATTCCCCCACCTACTAAACGTATTCATAAAAAGTAAACATCCTGGTCAAATTATGGTCAAAAGTACACCACCGTAAATATCGACGTCAATTTAACTAATATGAAGCATTAATAAATTCAAGAACTTTCGCATTTAACCGATATTAGATAGACCGTAACCTTGAATCAAGACCCAACCATATGGTAGGCCTAACGAATTCCAACTAACCGCAGGGGAATAACCACACTTAGTACCTATTGAACTTGTAAAGATTGCAACTTTAAACGATTATTGGCAATAAACGATAACTTACGGACGATAAAAGCCGATGCTAGGCAGATAACAACTTCCGAATAGGTCCTAACAACACCTTGACACTATCACTAACTTGATAAACGTTGACACCGGATAGATTGTGGCATACAGTTTGGTCGTAAAACGACACTTAACTTCTTATGATTAGGACAATCATTAAAATAGAAAACTATAGGAGTGCCATGATGAAAGATCCGCCAACTAAATTCCCCAATAATTAATGCTAACCACATTCGATAAGTTTCGATTGTGATAAGTCCAACAGCAACGACCCAGTCATTAGTGAGTTTAGTACCCAGAAAAGTCGGACGAACTATTTAAATAAACTGTTTTTCTCCCTTATACGCCAGTAATTGATTTTGACGCATTTTTAGAAAAGAATATGCCGCTCAAATGGAATGACACCCCAACGACCGATGAGCAATCTCGAAAAGAACCACCCCCAAAGGCGGAAATTTTTCAGAAAATCCAACAACAGTGGCCGTACCCCACTACTTGGAGGTTACTGGGCCTAAACAGCGACCCGTGTGGACTCGCCAGACAACAATATCCAGCAGCAGAGACATATATCAAGGCGCGGAATCTCCTCACCCAATGGGAACGGGTGCAGGAGCAGGTGGATCTATAGGTGGTTAAGGCGAGAATGTATCTTGCCAACGTAGAGGAAGACATTCTCGCCGGGCGGATCGCAGAAGCCTACCCACCTCACCCGGTCCGCGACACTCGACGCCCATACCCCGTGGTTCCCCCGAGAAAGAACCGAAAGAAGTCGTTTCCTGGAAAGTAGAAATTCCAAAGACACTAACGATTAACACGAACCAGCTTTGATTTTATTGTTTTTTTGTTGATGAAAAGAAACGTTCGTTACCTTGTTTTGCCTTTAATCGTTTGCCTGAGAATAACCGTCTTAATCGATATGTTTATGATAATTATAAATATAAACTACATAAATTATTAGAGTAAAATTTAATGAACTTATCCATTATAGCTATGGCTGCTACCCAAATCCTGCAAGCAGAACTAGACCGTATAAGAAATGCAAATGCGGACCTCCTCCCCCAAGTCCTCCAGATGACCAAAGAGGTTCAGCAGATTAAAGCGACTTGGTCGGATCCGAAAAAAGTAAAAGAGTTGTACCACAGACTAACCGCAGCACAAAAGGGCTGGGTGGAAGAGCGTCAGCTCAATCAGAGTCTGCGCACTCAAATACGAGGATTAGAAGTCGCCCTAGCAGTTTGTCGGGAGGGGGAAGCAGTCACCTACCCGCTCGTCTTCGCCCCGTCTCAGATGGCGCAGAGGAATCCTCAACCAGCAGATCAGTTTACTACTCAACCAAGTAATCGTCGGCCGGGACGCAAAGAGCGTGCTCGACGCCGAGCAGCAAATCTACCCCGTTAAATCACATTTAAATCTTCACTATGCTGATTTCAATAAATTAATGGTAGTTAAATTATTTCCTAAATGCACGTGCGTACAGGCTTTGATGAGAATACTTACACCATGATTTCTAACCATCTCTCCACATTCGGTCGTGGATTTTCCTACACATGGGACAGAGCTAAGCGAGCATAGGTCTTCTATCGACAGCTCGTGAACCCGAGGATTGTCCGAGCAATTACAGTACTAGCAGTAATACTCAATTTTTGCGGACGATCCACCACTTGAACACATTACCAACGTTGCCTAGCAACGGGTGCCAAGTGGCAGCTAGAATCATTTTGTATGGCGTTACTGGGGCAACCATAAAGATAAGCAAGATTCGAAACCCTGTAACCCACCATACCCATGGATCGTTCGGTCAATTATAACATTAGTAATAGCGCTCACTTTTTGCGGATGATCTATCCACTCGAACACAGTTCCAACGTTGCTTAGCAACGGGTGTCGAGTGGTAAGCGAAAGAAATATTTGTATGTGGTTGTCTGGGTAACAACCATATAGTTTCAAATATCATCACCCAGAAACCCACCAAATATCAAAACCCAGAAACCAACCAATTGTTTCCAATTCAAATTATTTAATTTTAGTTCCATTTTTATGGACTTTCGCTTTTTTGGTAAATTGTGAAATTTCGGTCAAATTTTCATGTTATTTTTATGTTTATGTCGTGTGGATCTTGTTGCACTTTCTTATTATTTTAATTTATTTTTAGGTTTTTCGATTTTATATTTTAAACCTTTCTTTTGTGGGGTTAGTGGTGTGGATGACCTTCACCCCAATCATATAAAATAGTTTTTTGCTCCCTCCAATGGTTACCCGTTGCTAGGCAACGTTGGTAATGTAACCACTGGTCACAGGACGTCCAAAGGTGAGTTCCGATATCAGAACTGCTAAGGGTTAGTCCTATGTCGGGTTCAGCGGACTGCCGTTAGAAGGCCTATGTCCGTCTTCTATTTCAGGTCCCTTTATCACTTTCCATTTAATACTTTTCGTTTCTATATTTATTTGCTAATAATATCATAATAAACGAAACAAATTTTATTTAATGACAAACAAATTAAATTATCATCAGAAATTGAGTTTCTCATCTCATTTGGCTACTCCTTGGGCACGTCTTCGCAACCGCTCGGTTCGACCTGGTCGAGCGTGTGACCTGGGCTTCTTGTTAACTGATTGGACTCTTTCTTGGCCGCGATAGGCTAATTGTGCCGGAGCGAATACCAGAGGGTAAGTCACTGCACTTCCCTCCTGGCATGCCGACAAGGCGACCTCCAGTCCTTTGATTTGAGTTCGCTGCGCCTGGTTCAACACTCTTTCCTCTTTCCAGCCCTGTTGTGCGGCAGTGAGGCGCTGGTATAATGATTTCATTTTCTCGGGTTCGGCCCAAGTGGCTTTCAGCTGTTGCATCTCTCGACTTTGTTGTAGAAGTTGTCGGTGCAGGTGTTGATTTTCTTGTCTGAGTTCTTTCAGTTCTTGGTACAATATTTTTGTGGCTTTCATTTCTGAAATTACAATATTTAAATGATTAGTTGTTTACAATATTGATTCAACTCGACTGATTCTCTCTATTAATAATTTTTACGAGGTATTATCGGCTGTGTCTCATGCGTCTTAGTGGATTAGTGTTAATGCTCTGGGTGGTCAAAGTTTAATGGCCAAAACGTTCTATCTTTTCCTATCATTTATTATCTATGAAATCCTTAGAATGTTATTGCAAAAAGTGTAAAATTTATATCTCATTTCGTTACATTAATTATCGAAGTAATTACTTTAGAAAATTAACCCGTGAGACATAAACATTTATTAAACAAAAAAACTAAAACATATCGATTTAATTCATTCACGACCATTAAATCGTTCACTCTTTCGATTGTTGTGTTTGTAATTCCACTGAGGATGCCTGCTCGCATAGGTATGATCGCCGGTTTGACGAGATCCGAGTCGATTTCGAAGAGTTGACTGCACGAGGTTCTCCGGTATCACCATTTTAGTCGGTGCTGTCATCTGTGTCAGCCTCGGGTCGTCTAATTCGAAAGACACTCCATATTCTGGCGGGAATCCATCGGTACTCGGGATAGCACCACTTGCGATATCTCTGTTCACTTGCACTAGTCGCTGTCGGGCCAACACCGCCTTCCGGTGGTACTTTCTTTCGAGTTCTTCCATCTTCATGGCCGCATATTCGGCTCGCTGGCGGGCTTCTCGTGCTGGATTGTGGCCCGGCTCGCGCTTAATCGCGATACTCGGCAGCTCGATCTCTTCAGCTTGATATTCTGATCTTCTTGGCCAACTGGAGTCTCCGTAAGTGGATAACAGATATCCGTTATCCCACAGAACTTGTCGGTATCGAGCGGCAGAAGCGCTCGGGATCTGTAGAGTCACTCGAGAATTGTCACTCCAATTGCCATGCGGGTCTCTGCGATCTAAACGTGAAAATAATTAATTATAAATCAATTTGCGATGTGCCTGCGAGTGTAAAACATGGACGTTAGTGATTTATGCTATTTTCTATCGAGTGTTAATAGGGTGAATTTTGTTATGATAAAATTTAAAGCGTAACGTGCGAAATTACCTGATTTTTCTCCTTCGTTAGGCCTCTGAGTATCATTTCTTGAGATCCGGTCTCGTAAAGAATCTCGAGCTCGAACACGTCCACTATCGGTGCTAGTTGTTAGGTGGTTCATTTACGTGGTATGAAATGTGAGTTTTTACTGGGTTCTTTTATATTCGTGAATTATTTGCGGGGGCGTGGTGGGGTGAATGATCTGTCATTCAATTTATTCGTTTTCGCGGTGGAGGGTTAATATAATTATTTTAGTTATTTATTGTTGATTATTTGATACTGTTCATTATTTATTTTGTTTAGTTCGGCGGTAAAAGTTCATTTCTATTGATCGTTTCATCTTCCTTGGTTATGATAAGTTGATTTGATCATCGTCATCGACCTGTCATTTGTGTCAGATTTTTGGTGATTTATTCCGCGGTAATCTCGGACTATGACCTATTCGTAGTTTATTTGGCGTATGAACAAACAATTTGATCTGTACTGGGTCTATGTATCGATATGCATTTAATCACGATTTTCACTTGTCGATTAGAATTTTGGTGCTTATCATTCGAATTTCTATCCTCATTCGACGACGATGTATCCAAGAAAACACTACAAGTCGCTCTGGACTATTGTCATTACTGAAAGAAGATTTAATTGTACGTGCTGGTTAGGGAGAAACTGCTGGGCGGAATACTTGATGACCGTTATTCAATGAAGAGGATATTATGGCTAGGAAAGGGTCTAAATCTTCATTTGGATTTTTAGTTGGGACATGTTATTGCACTATGGTTTGTTCTCTTGGTTGGAACTTCTGATTTTATCGCTTTCATTAATTTCAGGGTGTTCTTAATTTTATTCGATTTCAAAGATTCAATATCATTCGTGGCAAGTCTGTGTTATTCGAATCCCTTCACGAAAACTGAGTTCTTATGTTTACATCTGCACATCCTTTGTGATATTTGGTTATCTTGTTCTATTATCATTGTGTACAACTATTAATTGATTTATTCATGTGCGGTTCATATGATTTTTTGGTCGATTTGTATTGATTATTCGTAACATAATAAATTTCATTATCCTTGGCTTCATGAATTGTATATTTCTCTTTCAATTCGTGGAAAAGGTTCATCGCTAATCGTTAGTTTGGTTTATCATTTATCAATGTCTAATGCCTTAATTTTTATTACTGTTATGAAATTTTAGCGGGTCTATATCCTACCGTAATTTTTCTCGGAATCAGTTATTTCGACTCTGTCGTTTACTGTTTCGTTTCTTTACTCCACTTGCTCTGGCTTCGCACTCATAAGTCATTCACTAATTTAGATTAGATCCGAGGATACTTTAAATCATTAATACTTATTAAATTTTTCTTGATTTTCATTACGTGAGTATTTAATTTTGGATCATTTATTTAATTAATTACTATTCCTGGTTACGTTGCAAAAGTCTTCTCGTATGAATGTTCTGGTCACAAATTTAGTTATTATTTCATAATTTTAATTTGAATAATTTATTTACGACACGTCTAGTTTAATATTATGGGTTCAATTACTTTAAATTAATTTAATTTCCATTTAGTTATTAAATTTATCTGCATCGCATCGGTTCAAGTCCCCACTACCCGAGCCTTAATTTTTGTCCTAAGGTTCTTGTGTTTCATATTAGATTTTACGAGTGCCCACTGGACTACTCGGTGTTATCATTTTAGCCGATGTGTAATTAAATATTTAGGTCGATTTTATGGGAGATGGGTGAAAGAGATCTAGCCAAAAGTCTAGCTCTCAATCTTCCCACTGCCCCTATACGGTAGAATATTTACGTTCGAGATCCGTCGTTACGCACGACAGAGCTCTCACGGGCACACACTGTAGCGGAGAAACCGCACTTACACAGTGTGACTAGTTATGTTGTGATTTTACTTTCTTGTGTGATGTGTGGCTGTGGGCCAGAAAAATTTCGACTCATCAAAACTGAAAATTCATTTTTCATAAATACATATATTTGTTGAAACCATTTCATCATAGCTCGTTCATAGTTCATGCATATCAACATACGACAAAAGGTCCCCACACATACGATCAAGTAGAGCTTACATTAAGATACTTGATTCGCAGAATGAAAACAGTTATCGAGAGTTGCTCCTTTGAATTGGTCTGACAAAAGTAATTTGTTCACTGAGTGAAAAGTAATTTTTTCATTAAAACTTTGTGAAAATGGATTGGTATTTATACCTGTTCTGTGACCCTAACCTTGCGTGTTATTTTTTATGCGTTAAAACAAAATTTGACCTTGCCATTATGTGTCTAATTAATTTCTAATTTATTATTATTTTTTGATTTCTTTTACAATTTACTCATTTATTTTTAATTTCAATCATTTCTGATTAAAATTATTTTATTTTTGTTCGCTTTATTCATGAACTCTTTTAATTTTTCGTAAATTGTCACTTTTTCGGTCAAATCTTTTGTTATCATGTTATTCTATGTCAACTCGTGCGTATCTTGGTGCGTTTGTTAATATTTTAATTTAATTTTATGTTTTCTATTTTATATGTTAAAATATTGTGTTTTTCTCGCATTTTTAGGTGTTTATTAGATGTTTAAGGGTCCGATTTTGAAATGTGCGTGTTGTGTTTGCGTGCTGTTTCCAATCCATTTAAACAAAAGCTTGTACTGGCCCAACATAAAACACTCGGGGCCCATAAAATTGCGTCCCGCAATGTCATAAGTATAAGTTCTATTTTTATACATTCAATTGGGTCTACGAGCTATCTGGTCGTGACCTCAATACCCACATACATAAAAAGTTTCTACGGTATGCATAATTTTCAAGATACAGATGGACTTATAGTCCGACTACTATATATAAAAATCAAATTGAAGTCAAATCAGTTTCAGTTTTTTAGTTACGTTAATACACAGTTATTCAGTGATTATCAAATTTAGTCTCAAATGAATCGCGATTGTCTTTGATGATGGCGTTGGTTTCTGCTTCTAAGTGATATTCTTCTCTTGTTGGTTTGGATTGGCTTGGCTTATTTATCGATATATACGAGAGTCTTTCTATTTCTTGGCTTCTTTTGGGATTACGAATTTGACTGGTTAATTCTTGGTTTTTCTGAGTTGAGGTGTTCTGTCTTGGTTGATTGATCATTCTCAGGCAGGTTATAAGACAACATATCAATGACATAATGTTTAGGATTAGACTGATCATTACGATTTGAATTTGTGGTGTCGTTAGGCTTGATTCGTATACTTGTTGAGATTTATTTGGTGACTGTCTTTTGATTGAACGGACATCTCTTAGGATTTCTTGCATTTGCTTATATTCTGGATTCGTTTCAATGATCTTTTGGATTTTTCTGATTATAGTATCTAGGATTTTCCTCATACTCAGGTTTTCGTGTTCTATTTCAGACCTCTCGTTCTTTTTATCTAATAAGGTTTTTATCATTTGTCTCATACTTTGTCTCCATTTGTCGTTGGCATCTTTGCTTTCTTTTATTGGGCATTGATCACATTGTAGGGTTAATTGTTTGCATTCTTCGCTCTTTGGGTTTTCACATATTTCCTTGTAGCTTGCACACGTACTATCTTCTTTTCGGAATGGGTGAGATTTTCCGCATGTATCTAAGGGGTTTTCGGTTACACATAGCTTTATTGTTACCATCATCATCATATACAGTTTCTTTATATTTGCTTCAGTTCTCATTCTATTATACATTGGTTACTTGAAGATTATTTACATGTTTTGTCATATACAGTAGATTTGCGCTTTATTTAGGATCTCGTTATTCTCCCTGCTCACCCGGTGGTGAGTGCATTATACATTCCTCTTTCGCCCTTGCTTCGGAGAATCTCATTATCAATATTTGTGTCTTTACTAATCGCTCTGTCAGTTTTGGAAGCTCTTTTAGTTGTTCTTTGTTTTTATTGAGTATCTTTTGTTGGTGGTTTAGTTGAACTCTTAGGTTTCTCTCAGTCTTCTGTTTTCTCTCGAGTTTATATTTGTAGCTCATTTTACTAGTTTTCTGTTTCTTGGTTTTCTGTTTTTGTTTCTGTAGCTTTCCTTTTAACGTCTCGATTTCCTCTTGGGCTTGTTGGTGGTTCTGTTTAATTTCCTTGCTTTGTTACAGGTTTCTTCCAACTGGATTAGGTATTGTTGTTCGCTTTTCTGCTTTTTCTCAATCTTTCTGCTTCCGTTTTCCAATAATCTTCGAGAATTACTTGGGTTTTTATTCCCGCTAACTCTCGCTTTAGGTATTCATTTTCTTTCCTTTTCTCGTTTACGTTTCTCCTTTCGTTTGTTAGTTCTCGTTTTACGGTGTTTACTGTTTGTCTTGTCTGGATCAGGTGTTGTCTTAACTTCTCCGCTACTCTTTCTCGCTCATCTACTGTTTCTCTCCACTCTTTTCTTTCCTTTCTCCACTTTTACTGTAATATTCTAGTGGGTCTTGTTCAATTGGCTGTACAATTTGGATAGGGGTTGGTTGATATTTATCATAATCGTTAATGTTGTCTTCTTGATTCATTTGAATTTCTGCTTCGTTTGACTTCATACTAAAGATACATTAATTTAGCTTTTATACGATTTTGTTTTTATTATTTTTATTTTTCTATCTTTATACACTTTTTACAACTTCCTTTTTCTCCTCTATACGTCTGTTTCTTCCGTTTCGCCAAATCCCTCATCTGGTTCGGTGGGGACTTGGGTTAACATTTCCGTTGGGTATAATGGCATCAATAAAATTGGTGGTCTGTTTTGCAACGTGACTACTTCTTCTCGCAGCGCGTTTGTAATTTGTATTTCCTCATCTAACAAATAGGTGAGGTAATCTACATTCTCCGTTAGTTCCTCTACTCGCACTTCTAGATGGTGAGTATTCTCTAATGCTTTTAGTTTCTCGATTTCTTTCTTTAGATTTTGTTCGTTTTCCTCGTAGCTTTTCTTTATTATCTCGATCTCTGCTTCTACTTGTCTTCTCAATTGTTCGTTTATCTCGAGCTGGTGTCGTAATTGAATTTCCTTGTATACTACTACGCCTCGATGTCCATTTACATCTTGTTGGGCTTCGGTTAGTTCATTGCCTAGTTGTTGATTTTTCCGCTTTTCGTCTGTTAGTTGATTTTTTGTGTCTATTAATTTCCTGTTTGTTTCTTTAATCTCTCTCTCGTAATCTCTTTCGATCTTTCTGAACCTTCTCATTGAACCTTCTCCATACCGTTCTCGAATTTCCATTGTTCGGATCTGTTCCTCATTTTCTTTAATCGTTTGTTTTTGTCTTCTATCTGTTCCCATAGTTCCCACTCTTCATTGTTTAATAATTTCTTGGGTAGTAATCTCATTCTCTTTTGATTTCCTCGCATTGTTCTTTCCACTTCTTAGCTTCGTATTTGATCCATTTTTCTTTGGCTTCTGTTTTTATCTGTTGTTCTTGTCTTTGTTTGAGAATCCTCTCTTGGTCTACTAACATCTCCTTCATTCTGGTTTGTTGCCATACTATTTCGTGATCTTGTTTCTGTATATGTTCCCATTGTTTCGAGTTTTCGATCTTTAGCAGTCGATATTTTTCTCTCCATCTTTTTGCTTGTTCTGTTAGTTGAATTATCATTCTTTCTTGTCTATCGTCTTTTGGTTCTCTCATCTTTCTTGATGGTTTTGGTCCTTGGTTTCTTAGTTTATGACCTCTATCTTTGCTTTTTCCCACTTTTCTTGGTAGGTTCTTGTTCGATCTTTCTCTTCATCTATTTGTTGCGCGTAGTGTCTTGCGTGAGATTCCCATCTATTTCTTGATCGCTTCTTTTGTCCTCATGCCAATTTGTTTTCCAGTATAAAACGCTTGCCGTTTTGCCCATTCCTTGGCTGTTCCATGCCTCGTCTTTTGCTTCTTTCCACCAAATATTTGGTTCGTATTTGTTCCAATTCTTCTTGTGTTCGGTTAAGATTTTACACATTTCTCTCCTTCTGTTTGCATTTCTTGCTTCTTTATCGTTTATTATTTCTTTGAGTTCTCTATTTTCGTTTGTTGATTCTCTTGTTTGTTCTGCTTCTTAATGCCTGGATTCTTTCTTGATGTTATTCTCTCTGATTCTGAAATAATTCCTCATCAGTTTCTTCTTCTCGTTCTTGTATAAGGTTCTCTTCCCTTGTGGTACACTATTCGCTGTTCCATCTGGTTTTCCCACTTTTCTCTCATCATTTTTTTTAATTGTCTGTTTCATTAATTCCTCCTCTACTTCTATTAACATCTTTTTTACTTGCATCGTCTTTCGTTGCCAGTGTTCGCTTCTTTCCTTTGCCTTTTTAGCGTTGATTCTGTAGATTTCTGAAGTTGTTTCTGGATTTCCTTTTTCTGATTCGGTTTCGTTATTTGTTTGCCGTAATATTTCGTTCTGATTCATTGTTGGTTTCTAAAGTATTAACGTTGATTACTTCTTGTCTTTTATACATTATCTTTAAGGTTATTTCGAAATTTTGATACACTTGGGTTTTATCTACTTTTATTTACATTTTATACTCCCTTTCTATTTACACGTTTTATACATATGTCTGTTTCTCTTTGACTGATCAGCAAACGGAATCCCTTGATCGTCTGCCTGTTGCGCTTTCTACAACACTGGCGCATTATGTTTACTTCTGGATCCACATGCTTCCCAATTAACCATGTGTCCACAGGGTGTATATACTATCTCGACGTGTTTCTGCCAACACGTTTACACATTGTGTTGATCTAATATAGCTTCCTTTATTATTGATTTTTCGAGGTTCTTTTTGATATTTTTCTTGAAATATCTTTGATAGCTCTGATTATTGCCTGTGTCAGGTCATACCATTCTAGATTGCGTAGTTTAATCGTTCGCCGATTATTTTCTCATTGTTTGTGTTCCACTCCTGATAATAGCATTAATGTTCTGTTTTCGGTTGATCTAGTATAATCTTCTATTTGCTGGTCGTCGCGCGATTGATATCTACGCCTTTTATTCCTTTCTCTTCTTTATATATGCATTTTCCTTTGTGTTTTCAATTTTCTAACGTTTTGTCTGGCAGTTGGTTGCTTGATCTTACATCCTTCTCACATTATTCCTCGTGCCCATTTTACAATTATCCTTCTGCAAATTCTGCCTGCTCTTGCGTTTCCTTTGAAGGTTTTTATTCTTTCTGTCGAATGCTCTCTTATTAGTTCTCCTCACCTGCTAGTTCGGGTGCGGTCCTCAAAATTTCTGATTATCGTTATTTTCTTTTCCCCCTTTTCATCTTTATCTATTTCCAATCTTTGATTTCCCTTTGAGTCTGTCTGTTGTTGGTTTCCTTACGTCATGTTTACTATGAATGGACATCTTGGAATTTCTCTCGAATGTCATGTTTGCCACGTCTCTCCTTTCCCCATTGTGCGAGCTTCCTCTGCAAAAGATGCAAGTAACGCTCATCTGGATATTTGATGTTCCTGTGAAATAATCCTTAGTGCGGCCATTTCTCTATGTTTTGTGGACGAGTAATACTTATTATCTTTGAATGGTTAAGTATTGCTCTGTTGCCTCATTTTTCAACTTATTCGTTTCTTACTGTCATTACCGAATATATTTTCTTCGATGAGTTGTTGAGTATTCCTCACATTAGTCTGCGAAGTGCCACTGCTGCAATTAAGTATATGGTTCTTCTCCTCTTCTTCTGCGGTTTTCTCCGTAGTTTGACCAAAGTGATCTGATCCATCTCTTATCTCTACCATTTTTCTGCTCACTGTTTCGCTTGCCATCTAGTTTATAAACGTCGTTATATCTTTGAAATTTTTAGTTTCTGATTTTTTTTGATTATTCATATTTTTATCTGGTTTTGATTAACTTTTATTTACATTTTATTTACATTTCTTTCCCTCTTTTACAACTTCTTATCCGGCGTTTCTACTGGTTTCCAATTTAATATAAACTGTTATCCTCTCGTATGAATCCTTCTTCCTTCTTAATCGCGTAGTGAGCTAGAAGAATGGAGTGCCTACTGCCGTATTCCATCTAGTTGTTTGGTCTTCCCATTTGCGTTCGTTTCCTTGCCTCTGATTGGATTGCGATTTCCTCTCGTCCTATCATTGTTAAATATATACCTGCTTGAAAGGCCATGTTAATAGTTCTGTCATATTCTACTTCTTCCTACTCTAACGAAAACACTGATGTGCGTGCCTGTTGCATTTCCATCCCCATTTGGATATAGTCTAATACCCAATTTGTATCCATTCTTCCAACTATACATCGGTGGACTATCTAGGATTCTCTGTGTTCCATCTTTTGCTCTTTGTAATTTCTCCGTGAATCCTGTTATTCTCCATATAAAGGGTGTTGTCGGTAATGTTTTCTGCGCTACTGGGCTGTTGTTCGAGTCCTTGTATACTGATGATTATTTGTTGGTTCTTCCTCCATTCTGCCTTTTAGGTGTAGATTCTTTATTTTTCGAAGTTCTGTCTGGATCTATATTTCTTTCTTATCAAGGCTTTGTGTGAATCTAATTCCGTCCGTAGGTTTTGTACTTCCCATGCGATCGTTCCTATCGTTCTCGTTATGATCTCCATATGTTCGATACTGTTGTCCGCCATATGTTTCTGCATTTCCGCGATTGGTAGTTGTGTTTGGCAGTTGAATAGTTCTAATGGACATTTTATTGGCCTGTTGGTACATTCGTTCCAATGTGCTTTCAGTTTTAAACGTGTCTTCTTATACATGCGTTTATAACATATCCCTTCGTATGCTTCGCATATTCGTTCTTCTTTTGGGTTTCGATGTTCCTGTTCTATTGTTATCCATTTGTCGGTAGTTCCACAGAATTCGCATTTTTCGTCTCTCATAATGCACGATTTCTCATGTTCCTCTTCATTCTTTCTTATTATCTGGCTTGACATTTCCCGCATGGTATTTCGTCGTATTCGCACTCCTTTATATGATTTTCTATTTCCCTCATGAATCCTTTCCATTCACATTCTTTTAGTTTGCATTGAACTTTCAGGCTGGTTATCTCCTTGTTTGTGGCTTTATCTAGTATTGTAGGATCGTCTTCTCCTTCGAATGTTTCGTCGCATCCGGGGCATTTTATTATTTTTATTTCTATTAGCTCTGTTGTACAATCTGTGCATATTCTGCATCCGCATCTCGTCTGTCTTGCTCCGATCAATAGTCCTTTACATCTACAGCATTTCATTCTTTCTTCTAGGTTCTCCAATATTTTAATTCTCTCTTTCATTATCTGTCTCATGGCTTCAGATGGATTCTCGTTTCCTCTATTTTTTTCGGTGATTGCTTGCATATCTACAATAATTTCTAGTTATTTACATCTTTGTTTCGTTTGTTATCTATTTATTTATACATATTACACGGTATTTTCCTTATTTTAGTCTTCTGCTTGAATCTGTCGTTCCGGTGAATTCGGCATAGTTGCTATCCATCGACCCAACTTGCTGGGTCTATACTCTGTTGATTACTTCTTAACCTTCTAATTTCTTCGCTGCCATCTAACTGAATTAATTCAATTGTCATTTCATTCTTTGAAGTGCAGTATGTCAGTTGTGTTCTTCTATTCTGGCTGGCTTGGTGTAAACCCCGATTTACCACTTTCCGTTAACCATTATGCGGGTATCCATTGTGCTTGGACGTTGTTGGTTATCTGCGTCATTAGTTCGCATTGCGTCTCCATACTGTTTTCTATTCCTTGATCTTGGTATATCCTCTATCTAAGCTCTAATTATTTCAATGGTACAATTGCTTGCTTGACTGCTGCATTTTTCTACGAAGTGGTATCCTGCTTGTACTGTCGTTATCGTTAACTCGGGTCCATCTCATTAATTATGCAACCTTGTTAATTTACACGCTGTCTCTTTGACTAGTTATTTATTTTGGGCTATTAACGGTATTTACACTATTATAACAAACATACTACTAATACTATTAATATCTACCAACTATATACAATGTGTCCTCCTTATACCATTCGTCTCCAGGCTCTATACGTAGTGTCCGTATATCCCCGTACCTCTCATTTGATCATTTTTACCGCGGTCGTTGCCACTCTTGTGTACCCACTGTTTAGCTTCTTCATCCAGATTCCACTTTGCTTTGTTTACGTTTTCTATGCTTCGTATTCGTCTCGCTTCTTCTGTATTACCTGGTATCTCCATATCGTAATTAGAAATTTCTCCACTGCCGCCATAACCTTTTACCTTTCGGCTTTTGCTTGCACTTGTAGTGGGTTTCTATGCTAGTTGCACTATTATCAGTATTATTATGACGCTTGCTACTGCACTTGTTAGCCAAATCATTTTACTCCGTAGTGGTTTCCTCGATTTTGTTGTCGTTGTTTCTGTTGCGGGTTGTTCTATTATTTGCTGACCTTTCAGTGCATTTCTGGAGTTGAGTACTTCTTCTATTGATAGGTGACTGTCCGTCCCTGCCTAATATTTCTTGGCGTTACCTTGGTAGTTCTTTTTGGTGTTTCTTTCCTGGGGCTGGTTTGTCGAGGCTAGTTTTGTGTTTTCTGTTACTGTTTTTCCAAAGATATTTCCTCCTTTCGTATGTTTACCTCGTATTTCCCGAGTTTTTCTTTTGTTGGGATGCGATATCTTATGTCTCTCTCGTCTGTAGCGTATCTTCTTGTATTCCGGTTTGACTATTTCCTTCGTTTTTGTTAGCTTCGTATCACCAATTCTTGTGATGCTTCTTTGTCCCTATTTTTCGACTATTACCTCTTCTTCTTTGTTGGCTTTGTTCTACTTTTACTATTATTTTATCTCTGCGCTCTTGCCGTTGGTATTTGTTCCTTTGGAATATCTTTCTGTTATACTCTTTTCTTTCAGTGTTCTGATTAGTACAGGTTATTGTTCTGTTATCTCGCGTCACATACGATGATACTTGTGTCGCCTTTAGGTCTCCCATCCGCATTTTGTCCCTTCTTCATGTTACCTTCCCAACAAATTGGGACTAAATGTCGTACACATTATTGGTTTAATCTTTTTTAAGTTCCCACGTTGTCAACTCGTAAGATTACCTATTTCCTGCATCACTGAATTTTATACGCTCTGTCTTCCTTTTCCGTATCTTTGCATATATCTTTTGCGATCCAGCAAGATGTGGATCCGTACGTATATCTATGTGCGCCTGGCTTTTCTATTGATCCAAAATAACAGCTTATACATGGTCTTCTTCTCCATAGGAAGGATATTCCGTGGCTTGTGATTGATTCCCTTGTGTCTATTGTACGTAACATAAATGATGTCAACTCTCTTTGGGTATCCTTATTGGCTTCCGTCAACGTTGATTGATGTGATTAGTATCATTATTTCTGTATAGTATGGCGTTTTGATTTTCCTTTGACCGTTGTAGGCCTTTTATCATGTAGTTGTTCTTTCTGTTTTGTTTTTCCTCGCTGGTT
>JAKGRZ010000070.1:0-124325 GCA_022537955.1 Schmidtea mediterranea | reverse complement strand
TTTAAAAGTAATGATCGCTAAATATTAAACTAGAAGTGAACGTAAAATAATGATTCAAAAAATAATAAGACAATCATGAGCTAATTTGGTGACCAAAACATACCAAACAAGAGAACTTTTGCAACCGCCCTGTAATCAGGCGGATATTAATAATTATAAATGAATCCAAAACAATTAAATACTCACGTATAAAAAATCAAGAAAAAAATTTAATAAGTATTAATGATTTAAAGTATCCTCGGATCTAATCTTAAATTATTAAATGGACTTATAGTTAAGAAGCCAGAGAAAATGGTAAAGAACGAAAAGCCAGTAAACGACAGAGGTAGGAATAAACTGATTCCGAGAAAATTACGACAGAATATTAGATCGCAATAAAATTTCATAAAAGTAATAATACTTAAGGCTATTAGGCATTTGTAAACTGTAACCTACTAATGATTAGATTAAATTCATCTCGAAGAGAAATACAACGATTCATAAATCCAAGAATAATAAAATTTAATCCTCTACGGTCCACGATAATGATAAAAAAAACGACCAAACAATAACAATTAACCGCACACCGAATTAACTCAATTAATAATTGTTACACATGATAAATAGAACAGAGGATAACAAAATATCACAGATGATTCGCAGACTAGCTAAACATAAGAACTCCAACTTTCGTGAAAGGATTCGAATAACACAGACTTTGCCACGAATGATATTGAATTTTGAAATCGAATAAAATTAGGAACACCCGAAATATATATTGAAAGCGATAAAATTAGAAAGTTCCAACCAAAGAGAACAAATCATAGTGCAATAACACGTCCCAACTAAAAAATCCCAAATGAAGTTTAGACCCTGTCCCAACTGGTATCCTCTTCACTGAATAACTGTCCTCAAGTATTTCCACCCAGCAGTTTCCCTAACCACAATGTACAATTAAATCTTCTTTTCAGCAATGCACGATAATCCGGAGCGACTCGTAGTGGAGTGTTTTCTTGGATACACGTCGTCGAATGAGAACAGCAATTCGTATAAATGAGCATCAAAAAATTCCAATCGATAAGTGAGAAATATGTGATTAAGTTATTATATTGATACCTAGACCTCATGCAGATCAAATTGTTTGTTCATATGCTAAATAAACTACGAATAGGTTCATAGTCCGAGATTACCGTGCGGAATAAATCACCAAAAAATCTGACACGAATGACAAGTCGGTGACGATGATCATATTAACTTTCATAACGAAGGAAGATGAAGCGATCAATAGAAATGAACTTACGCCGAACTAACAAAATAAAATAATGATCAGTATCAAATAATCAACAATAAATAACTAAAATATCTATTAAACATTTCCACCGCGGAAAACGAATAAACTAAACGACAGTTCCATTCACCCCCCCCACGCCCTCGCAAATAATTCGACGAATATAAAAGAACTCAGTAAAAACTCACATTCCATACGCAGGTGCGTAAATGAATCACCAAACAACTACGCACCGATAGTGGACGTGTTCGAGCTCGAGACTCTTTACGAGACCGGATCTCAAGGAATGATACTCAGATGCTAGTGTGAAGAGAAAAATCAGGTAATTTTCGCACGCTACGTTTCAAATTTATCATAACAAAAATTCCCCTATTAACCCTCGATAGAAAATAGCATTAAATCACTAACGTCCATTTTTTACACGCGCAGGCGCATCGATAGAATGATGGTAATTAATTATGTTTCACGTTTAGATCGCAGAGACCCGCATGGCAATTGGAGTGACAATTCTCGAGTGACTCTACAGATCCCGAGCGCTTCTGCGCTCGATACCGACAAGTTCTGTGGGAATAACGGATATCTGTTATCCACGTACTGGAGACTCCAGTTGGCCAAGAAGATCAGAATATCAAGCTGAAGAGATCGAGGTTGCCAAGTAATCGCGATTAAGCGCGAGCCGGGCCACAATCCAGCACAGAAGCCGCCAAGCGAGCCGAATACGCGGCCATGAAGATGGAAAGAATCGAAAAAAGTACACCGGAAAGCGGTGTTGGCCGACAGCGACTAGCCTCAAGTGAACAGAGATATCGCAAGTGGTGCTGTATTCTCGAGCACGATGATGGATTCCCGCCCAGACACAGAATATGAGGAGTCCTTCGAATAGACGACCCGAGGCTGACGCAGATGACAGCACCGACTAAAATGGTGGGGATACCGCGAGAACCTCGTGCATGAACACTCTTCGAAATCGACTCGATCCCGTCAAAACAGGCGATCATACCTATGCGAGCAGGCATCCTCAATTGGAGAATCCCAAGCACAAACAATCGAAGGAGTGAACGATTTTAATGGTCGCATGAATGAGCTGAATCGCTACTGTTTTAGTTTTTTTTTGACAATTAAATGTTTATGTCTCACGGGTTATTTTCTAAAGTAATTACTTTGATAATAATGTAACAAATGAAATATAAATTTTTACACTCTTGCAATAACATTCTAAATATTTCATGATAATAAATGATAGGAAAAGATAGAACGTTTTTGTCATTAAACTTGAACCAACCAGAGTATTAACACCAACCAACTTAAAACGCATGTAGACGCCACCGACACTACAGTTAAAATAAATTAAGAAAGAGGATCAATAGAGGTTGAATCAATTATTGTAAACGACTAATCATTTAAATATTGTAATTTTAGAAATGAAAGCACGAAATATTGCCACAAGAGCTGAAAGAACTCAGACGAGAATAAGCACCTGACCGACAACTTCTACAACAGAGTCCGAGAGATTGCAACAGCTGAAAGCCACTTGGGCCAACCCGAGAAAAATGAAATTCATTTACCGCGCCTCACTGCCACTCCGCACAACAGGGTTGGAAAGAGTGAAAGATAGTGTTTAACAGGCGCAACGAACACAAATCAAAGGATTGGAGGTCGCCTTGTCGGCGTTGCTCTTAGGTAGGAGGGAAGTTGCAGTGACTTTACCTCTGTGTATTTCGCTCCGGTGCACAATTAGCCTAATCGCGACCAAGAAAGAGCCCAATCAGTCTAACAAGAAAGCCCAGATACACGCTCGACCCGTCGAACCGAGCGGTTGCGAAGACTCCCAAGGAGTAGCCAAAATAAGACTGAGAACTCAATGTTCTATGATAATTTAATTGTTTGTCATGTAAATAAAAATGTTTAGTTTATTTGTTATTATCTGTAAAATAATATAGGAACGAAAGCTTAATAGAAAGTGAATAAGGACCTGAAATAGAAGACGGACATAGGCCTTTCTAACGGCAGTCCGCTGAACCCGACATAGATCTAACCCTTTGCAGTTCTGATATCGAATCACCTTTGAACTCCTGTGACAGTGGTTACATACCAACGTTGGCCTAGCAACGGGTAACCATTGCGGGAGCAAAACTATTTTATATGATTAGGGTGAGGTCATCCACACAACTAACCCCACATATTAAATTTGGGGGCTCAGCCGGATTGAAGCTTTGTCTATGAAAAAAACACCCAACCAAGTCAAGAAACAACAGAAAGTTTTGTCAGTTGCACCCTCACCGGGATTGAAGCTTGTCTATTTGAAAAAACCAACCACCAAGTCAAGAAACAACAGAAATATTGCCAGTACAACTCTCACCGGATGAAGTTGATCAATTGGAAAAAAAAAACACTATCAAAATAGAAACTGTCGGGACGACATTTGCAGAACCAGGAGAGACGACAGAAGATGACTAGAAAAACAGATGACAAATTAAACAAGAATGAAACGCGTAATAATGGAAAAACAACCAATCTCACTACAAAATAAGAAAAATGATAGAAACAGACGATTAGCCACCAAGTATAAATTGGGACGCAGCTTGTCATTAGGAAAGATCAACACAGCCAGTCAAGAACAACAAACAAAATATTATATAACTCTGCGGGAATGAAAGCCTTGTCATTGGGAAAAGACCAAAGGAAACCAAACAAAATCTTACAAGTAAATAAAAATGTCGGACGACATTTGGTCGGACCAGGAGAGATGAACTTGACAAACGAATGTGATAACAAATGATGAAAAAACGACCAATTGATACAAATAAACGGATTGAAAAACGATCACAAGATGAAAAAACACCAATTTGACTACAAATATATAACGATTGCAAAAACGATCAACAATGGACTACAAATGAACAATGAAAAACGACAACTTGACAGTACAAATTGAGCTCACTTAGAGCAACAAAAACAAAGCATCCAAACGACAAAGGGAAACTAATAGATAAGAAACAAATGATGATAGTCCACCAAGCACAAAAAGTAAAATAGCAAACATGGAAAACGATCAACCACTACAAGAATACAACGATAGAAATAAACAAAGCAACTTACAATATTAAAACAAATACATTTAATTAAAGGGTAAAAATTCGGAATAAAATGAAAATGGGGTAAGTTAAGAGAACGAAAGTAAAATAAATAGAATAGAAAAGAATTTAAACGGGTAAAAATCAAATAAAACCCAATCGTGAATAAGCGATAATAAGTTAATATATATGACCATATTATTAATGTTTTATTTAATAGATGAGCAAACTAAACCGATAATAACGAACTGAGAGAGATACTGAACATCGAAAATGACAACCTAGAGAGATTGTAAATAAACAAAATTAATGAGAAAAGTTAAAGAAGACGTCGCATGCGATTTCAAGCCTCTACCCTTGATGATTATGTATTTCTGATAAAATTAAGTAACATCGACGAAGAAGTAACAACCGAAAAGATATATGAAATTGTTTATGAATTGGAGATAGCTGAATTTGGCAAAGAAGGGAGCATAATATGATGAAAAGGTCGAAACAATGGAATGAAGATAATGCGAATGATAAAGAGGCAAACCAAGCTTATCGGAATTGTTATGTATGTCGAACGGAAGAGCATGAGTGATGGATACCTTGTGGGCACCTGAGTTTTGTCAGGGTGTGGCCAAAGAATCGCATTGTGTGTTTGTGCCAAGAAAGATAAAGGAACAATTACAGTGTTTTCCATGAAATTGTTGTAGTAATCGATAATAAATGAGTGTTTAATAGTAATAATTAAAATGTATAATGTGTGTAAAGGAGTAACTGATAAATAAGAGTAATAGACTGACAATAAATTAAAGTAACATACGAAAGCCGAATCAAGGAAAAATTAACTTACATGCACAGAGACACAAAGCAGCGGAATCTATCTAGACCGCATATTTGGGCAGAAAAATTTCGACACCAATAGGTTCCTATGTATATTTTTTATGTTTTATCTTATTATATTGGAGATAGGAGGAGGAAAAAGTGAAGACCTGAGTGAAAAGTGATAACATGAGCTATCAAAACGATAGTACGCTCACACCGAGGGAAAACCCTGATCACCTGACTGGAAATGAATGGGTAGGGCCAAGTCGCAATGTCAACAAGTAGCCGGCGAGAGATTGATCAACCTCTTTTGGGAGAACTTTTGTGCGATTACCACAAATTTTGATGGGGGAAGTGAAGGGATGAACTGAGAGGTGAGAGAAAATGCGCATGATTTAGACGCCGAAGGTGAGAGAGCCAAAAGTCTCGTAAAGGTACCTAGAAACATTTTTCCTAAGCTTGGTGGGGCATCCTAGAGGAACGAGCGGACTGTCGAGTTCAGGTGTTTAACTAGCCAAGGTGACTAGTGAGCGCTGAACCGCTCGATACAAAAACCGGATACCACACCGAGTATCGACCGAGAATTTTTTTTACCTGGGTAGGGACTGTCGATAGCACCCGGATGGCACACTTTCGAGTCTACTAAGGCAAGCCAAGCGGTAGGTGGATTGTGACCTACCGTAAATGTTTCATACTCGAAGGTCCTGACTAATGTATAGATTGAGCAGCCAAGCAGAGCTGAAATCTGACGGCGGGCAGCTGAGGTATAGATAGAAATAATAGAAATTGCAGCGCCCAAATTTTTCTTCCTTTTCTTTTCACTATTCGGGAAATCAAGTAAACCGCTTTTGGAGCTTGATTGAACGTCTAGGTTTTCCATTCTTTTATATTCTCCGAAGTACACAACCCGGATCCCACACCGAGTACTGAGGGAATGTTTTTTTTGATCATTAACCCAGCGAGGAGTTCGGTACAATAACCCGGATCCCACACCGAGTACCGGATATCCGAGTGGCGGTGAGGCAAGCGTAACCGGATAAATGCGCTCCCAACAGACGCCATGGATTGAGAAGTCAGTGTGAGGTCTCAAGCTTGTCCATTGGACAAGTCACCCAATAGGTCACTGATGAAAACTCAAGTCCGAGTAAATAGAGAAGGCCATAGAGAGCCAATAGAGAGGATAAATTATAGAGGCCATAGAATGTCGGATGAGACGAGAATTTAAAGCCATAGCGCGCCAGTAAAAAGAGAATAGGATTTAGATAAAGGCCAGAGAGTGCCAGCGATTAAAGATTAAAAGATTTAGATAAAGGCCCAGAGAGCGCCAGTGATGAGAGCGCCAGTGATTAACGATTAAAGATTTAAATAGAGGCCCATAGAGCGCCAGTGATTAAGGATTAAAAGATGTAGATAAAGGCCATAGAATGCCAGTGATTAAGAATTAAAGGATTTAGATAAAGGCCCATAGAGCGCCAGCGACTGAGGAATAAGCAAACAATTTTTGAAACAGAGAGACATAGGAAAAATAATTAATGAATGAAATGAATGATGATATGATGATACTGATTTTATTTGATAAAATATAGATAATTGATGCGACTATATAGATAACTGATAAGACTATATAGATAATTAATACGAGTTTGATAGATAATTGATACGAGTTATAGATAATTTAAATTGGACTTAAAATGATGGGGGGCAAAGCAAACAAGAAGGATCACAGCGGAAAACATGAACAAGGGAAATAAAGTATATAGTATAATAAAACGGAGAAGCAAAGTTGTATAAAGTATAAAATATTGGAAGTGTTATTTATTTTAAGAGCAAACGACAAAGCAGTTGCAGAGCAAGCGCAAAGCAATTCAAAGCAAATTCGGAGCAAATCAAAGAGAAAAGAGATAATCAATTTAGAGCAGTTTCAGAGCAATCACAAAGCAATTCAAGCAAATTCAGAGCAAACCAAAGTAAAAGGAGATAATCAACGAAGTAGAAGCCACAGCGATAAACCAGCGGATAACCGTAATCATTGAGAACAAAAAATATTGTACGAGAAGCCAAACCAAAAAGAAAGAAGAAGAGAGCCTATTAGAAGAAGAAGAAAGGATAAAAGCAATAAGTGACAGAAGCGTCAACACAGCGATATCAACAGTAACAGTAACAGGAACCGGATCAGAAAACGGACCAGACGATTTTGAATATAGTAGCAGCCAAGAAAGCAGAATAATTAATACAGAGAATATAGTAGAAATATCGGAACCAGGAAGCGAGGAAGAGATAACAAAAAGTCGAGATAATAATCTGAACATGACAACCGATTCGAACTCAAATACAACGCCAACAACCAACCCAAATGCAATGATGAATACTAATAACGCAACAGTAGGAGAATTTAGAGAGAAATTCAGGGAAGAGCCTTTCGATGGCAACCTCAACAAACTAGATACATTTATCAAGGAGTTCGAAGTATATAAGACCATTTGCCATTGGTCAGATCAAAAAGTAAAGGAGCGACTACCCCTGTATTTGAAAGGGAGCGCACAGGATGTATTCGTGGAGGAAGCAAGCAATGCAACGAAATTAAACACGTGGACAGAGATAAAAAAATTTTTGATAAAGATATTCGGAATAGAGAAAAAGGGAAATAGGAAGATGTTAGACTTCCTACACAGGAAACAAAGACGTGACGAATCCAATGCAGTGTACGCATGTGAATTAAAAAAGTTGTGCAAAGAAGCTTTTGGAGATAAAGATATACCAGAAGATAAAATGGTAGATGTTTTTGTAAGAGGAATTAAAAGAGAAGATATAAGAGCCAACCTCGGATGCTTGGCACCAGAAACATTTGATAAAGCGGTAGAAATCGCGAATAGATGTGAGGCACATCTAGGATTGGGATATCAGGTAGCAGTTATGGCAACAGAACAAATGACACCAACAACAAACGCAAATACCAACAATCTAAGCAACAATGCGAATCCAGCAATGAACCAGTTCATTCCCAGAGCGCAGCAGATGTTCAAGTCACCACCGACAAGGAACCCCGAGAATGGAGGTAATAACCAAGTAAGTTATAATAATAATTTCAGGAACAATTCCAATACAAACGAGACATGTACTACCTGTCAACGGACTGGACATCGAACTGAAGAATGCTACCGAAACCACAACTGCCAGAGATGCGGCAGGAGAGGACACACCGAGAGGATATGCAGACAATCGGATAACAGAGCATGCTACAATTGTGGCCAGAAAGGACATCTCGCGAGAAGATGTAACATAAAAAGAGGACCAAATCAACAAGGAACAAACAACCAGACGAGAAACCCACAGATTAATGTGATACAAGAGATAGACATGCTGCGAGAGATATTACAGAGAATGCCGATGGAATTGAGAGAAATGATGCAGCAGATACCCGCCAATACGCAGCAACAGCGAATCAACGTAATGAGAAGTAATGAAGAAACGTATGAACAAAGAACAGAAGAATATCAACAACAACAACAAGCGGAATGGCAAAGATTACAAACAGAAGAAGCCCAAGAAATTCAACAGAGATGGGAAAATAGAAAACAAACTCCACGAAGAATCAATATGATGAGAATGGAAACCCCCAGGAGAAACCCACACTGCGGAGCAGTGTGTTGAGAACGAAGGGGGAGATGATGCCAACGAAAAGACAAACGAATTGAACAAAATGGAGAAAATAGAAGCAATCAAAGAATTTGCGGAAGAAGAGAAACAAAAACGTCGACAGCAAAAGGAAGTGAAAATTGAGAAACCAGAGGAAATTGAAAGCCAAGAAATAAAACAAGAGGAGATACCGGAAGAGCAAAACGAAAAATCACTAATGTACGAAGTGGAAGCACTCGCAAGAGAAGCAGTAATTCAAAAATTAGATAACGCACTCGAAAGGAGGGAGCAGGAAGAAGCTCTAGAGCAGGAAAAAAGATCAATTAAGGAAGAAGGAAGAGAATCTGAAACAAGAAAAGGACCAATTAAATAGGAAAGAACTAATACAGAAATTAGACGAAGGACTAAAAAGAATAGAACAAGAACAAGTATTAGAACGGAAAATAGAATTATTAGCAGAGAAAGCGCTATCGCGAGAAATGGAGGAAGAGCAAAGATTAGAACTACAAAGAAACGAACAAGAAGCATCAACGTTAAAAGGAAAAGAAGGAAAGATGGTGTCAGAATCAATAATAACGAAAAATCGAATTCAGAGGGTACTACTACAAAGAATAGAAGCAAGAATTAGAAAAGAGGAGCCAAACTGGAACGAGGAACAAATCGGAAACAAACTAAAAGAAATATGGCTCCAAACAAAAGGGCAAACGAGTAAATCGGAGGAAAAAGAAAAACCTCATATCAATATGTTCAGACAAATACAAGACGAACAAACGGATGAAGACGAAAGTGAAATAAGCAGCTTGGGAGGAGAGATATTTCAGTCATGTGAGGAAAACAAACCAAATAAAGACGAATCGAAATCAGAAATAGAAGGAATGGAAATAAATGTCCCAAGAGAAGACGAAATAGAAATAATAAGAGAAGTCAACGAGATAGTAGAAGAAGTTGGTAAAAATGAGATGTTTATCAATCTAAAAGATACAACAACTTACAGTAGAATAATGAAATTAATCGCAAGAGGATATCAACAAGACAACGGTATTTTTACAGCGTCATGGAAAACTATAATAAAAGGATACCAAGAAAATCTAAAAGAATACGATAGAAAGGAATATCAGGTAGTTATCGATCATCCAGAGATACCAAGACAAATCATAGCAACAAGAGGTGAAAATACCAATGAGCTATACGAATGGATAACAGAAAAATTAGGAACCAGCTACAAAAACCGACCACTGTATTACAAAGGAAGGAAAATAAAACGAGATGTACATTTGGCTGATGCACTAATATGGCCAGATGGAATAAACGTGGTAACTTTCGATAACAATGAAATCGAGGAAACGATAGCGGATATATGCCAAAAAATCAAAATAATGCATATTAAAGAAATACAACCTGGATTAGAGAAAGAAAGACAAAAGATCATGAGACAAAATCAGATAAAAATGACCGAACAGGCAATAGACCAAGCAAGAAAATATATTAATAGATTATCACTAACAAGGCCAATTTCAATGAAAATGTTCGTAGAAGATGTAAGAGACACAAACATCATGAGATTTGACAATGAAAGAACGGACGAGTTGATAGCCAAATACGGAGAACATCAAAGAGATATGAGAGGAGATGAACCGATAAAAATAAAGATAAAACTACCTAACGATGAAATAAAGGAAATATCGGTAGACCCCGACTGTCAAATACACGAATTATTTCGACGAATTAATCAGGAAATCATCCAACCAATCATAGAAAGCAGTGACGATGGAATGGTGGAAGACGTGGCTATAATGTACCACAAGCGACAAATCGGACCACGAGAACGAACCCCAATATACGAACTAGGTATATGGGAAAACGGACAGACGATAAACATAATAGCCATGGACGAACCAGAAAGGAAAAACACGACGAAAAAAGAACAACAGATCAGAGAATTCCAAGAGGAAATGAAGAGGAAAATGGATCGGATATTAACAATATATCAAGTATGGAGACAGGATCCAAAGTTGAGCACGAAATTACAACCAGTAGACGACTCATGTTGTCGAGCGACACCATGGAAAAAGGTGTACGATGAAAGTAAGAAAGAATGGAAATGGAAAACGGTGAAAACAGAACCAAAATGGAGAAAATACATTCCAGGAGAAGCACCGGAAGAGGTCGCCAACGAAGTAACTTTAGAACTATATGAAGATGGTCCATATGAAAACCTACCGGAAGACATAATAAACGAAATGGAATGGCAACCGGAGGAAGACGAGGAAATAAATGATCGAGCCAGATTAGCACCTTATACCTGGAAAATAAGCGGATGGGCAGAAAAAGTAAAATCAGCGGAAGAAGGAAAGATTACTAGTCTAACCAGCCATCAGTTTTACACGGAAATCGGAGGATATCGTATGAAGTTGAGAATATATCCGAACGGAGACGGAGTGGCAAAAGGAAAATATTTATCTGTATTTTTCCTTCTAGCAAGAGGAAGGTACGACGGAAAACTAGAATGGCCATTCAACAGGAAAACCGTAATCTCGATAGCCAAACCTGGACATTGGGAAGAACGACACAGCGAAAAATTAGGAGTGGAACCAAGATCAGCAGTGAGTCAGAAACCGAGAACCACAGAAAACGTAGCAGGAGGAATGCCACAATTTCTACTCAAGAAATTCATAACAGGAGAAACGTCGCCATTTGTGAAAAATGACGCGATATATATCACAATCGAAGTGGAAACCGAAAAAGAGATAAATTACGAATTCAAAGGGAAGAAGCCAGACCACGAATTAACGTACTCGAGAAACGAATTCCCGGATCAAGGTATTTACCTACAGATATGGACGACTCAGTGGAAGAGGAACTGACAAGATTAACCGAAACTCAAAAATGCAGAGAATTAGCTACGATATTAAGAACCGGCGCAAAGAACCAAAGACGAACAGTTACAGACCTCACAAAGTGGATAATCGAGTCATGCAACAGAATAGAAAACCTACGAAATACAGTAAAAGAAATTGAAGAGTATAGAAGAGTTTACGTATGGCACCCGGAACAATTCAGAGAAATCATCAGAAAGTGGAAACATGCAGAATGGGCAGCCGAAACAATAGAAAAATACAGTTTAAAAATCATGACACCAGATTTCGAACCAATAGAAAAGGATTTCTATATCACAGCTAAAGTAAGTGAAGTAAAAAAGAGGATACCATACGAACTACCATTCCACCTACAACATGAAGGACGATCCTTAGACGACGATATCGAAATAGGAGTTACACCGTTACAATTAGGAAGAGTAAATGTATTAACAGTAACGAAAATTGCGGGTAGAGAACTTAACAAAAGAGAAATCAAAACGAAGACACCAATAGGGCGACAGGAAAGCCTAAATACGCCGGAAGTTCCACCTGCAACTGATGAAGTAACCATCGTAACAACAGGAGACGAAGAAATATTAAATGACCTAAATGACATTGTAAACGAGGAAGCAACAAGGAAAATCCCAGAATCCAGAGATTTATTCACCACAGAAAACGAAAATGATATTACAACGGACGATTTGGATGGATTTGTATGCGCTCAAAAGCAACCAGCTGAAACAGTAGAACCAGATACAGAAGAAGAAGAAAGAAAAGAGAATAGAAGACGCCAGAACTCAACAGGGGACGAATGGGATAATTGGATAAAAGACCGAGGAGCTACAACGTCAAGGGATACAACAAACGAACAACCCAAACGTAGAGAAACGGGTACGGTAATGGAAAAGAAACCAAGAGGACGACCAAAAACGGATAAAAAGGCAGTCGAAAAGAAAAGTAAAGAACAAATGCAAATGGATCAGCTAACAACGAAGCTAAATAAACTCAGCCAAGTAACAAAGCAACTACAAAGAAAACTGACTGGTCAAGAACAAGGAGCAAAATGGATTAATAGATTAATAGCCGATATGCTAGGTTTAGCGAATCCAGAAATAAAGAGAAACCTGAAATTAAATAACATAGGGACAGAAGCGAAACAGCTTTGGGCAGCAATAAAACCGATAATAACAAAGATCATGGATAATAAAGTACGGACCACAACCAAGGATCCAGAGGAACTACTACTAATAATAAACCACCTCACAAAACGATCAGACGATCCAAACAGATATCTAGTAGGAATAGCCTACCTGATGTATAACACCATAGCAATCTACAGAAAGCGAACACCGAAATATAACCCAAATGGCTACGAGTTCGTAATAACAGACATCATTAGGAAGGTAATCGAACCATTCATTTTAACTCAAGGCGGATGGCAAGCCTTTATAAACTTGGTAAGTGGAGACGATCAAACAGACATGATGCAAACGAAGTTAAAGGAATTACTGACAGAATTCGAAACAATAATCAACGCAAGTGATCCGAGAACAGCCAGAAAAGGAATGAATGCAATTATCACAACAATACTTATATGGATGATGTGCATAAAAGGAGTGGAACCTTTTGTTGTATACGATTGCGATAATGTAAAAATCGGCGACAAATATTCGCTAAAGGAAACAGAGGAATGTAAAGCCGCAAACCCCGGAAGATTACAAAGAACAGCAGTAGCAGTGTCATACAATGTGTACCAAGAAGTAGATTTCATAAAAACAGAAATTCGAGAATGCACGGTAACAAGGAAAATAGTAGCATTCCATTGTGGACACCATTCACATTCAACGATCATAGAAGCCGGAACAGAAACGACAGTAGTCACGGTAACACGAAGCGAATGTGAGGAAGGATTCAATACCGGAATTATTAGAATAGCAGGACGAATCCAAGTAGCAGCGGAAGATGGGAAAATAAAAACTACTAGAGTATATGCCGCAGGAAGAATAACGGCAGGAGACGGATCATGTGAAGGAGGAGAATACACTCTACTCAATCAATTAGTTAAAGGCGTAGTAGTGATAGAAAGTTACCAAGTGAAGTTAGAAAAATACCAAGGCTACTTCGATCCAGATACGCAAGCAATGAAAAAGTACCCACAATGCCTAGCCACAGACAGATCATGTACGACGGGAATGTCAACAATCGTATATAACGCGGATACCAGAGCTTGTCGACTCACCCTATTGAAAAGCGCAATATTCGATGAAGTACAAGGACAAGTACATAGCGAAACGGAAACAAATACTCAGAAGAATGCAATGGAAGAATTGCGAAGAACCGGAAAAATCGGAAAGCAAACCATTACCACTAATATCGGATCAGAAGCCACACCAACGGTAGTAATTTCAACCGACAGTACGATAGGAATGAGATTCATAAAAGGGCAAATGGTAAGCAAATGCGACGAAATGGTGATCAGCACAAACTACAAAGGAATATTTCTATCACGATCAACAATATCAAATGCAAAAGCCAAAATAGACCCAAAAGATGTGAAGTTGTACCTTTACATGAATAACAAAATGGATTTTCTATACGATAACAGGAGGAAATAACTACGGAGAAAAACCGAACTACGAACTATTATTATCACCAGACCATTTCCAGCATGCAACCAAAAACATGATGAAAGCCATGTGGGGAAGATTCTTAATATTTGGACAAATGATGGCAGGGATATTAGGGATTATACTGATTATTCAAATTGTGAGAGTGATTCTAACGCAAATGTTAGCATGCTTTGACATATACAAAAGAGAAAGGAAAATAAATTGGAAAATGGCAATAGGATTCTTACCTTTCTTAGCGAAGACAATGGTACTACATGGACATTCGAAAGATATCCATAAGATAAAGAGATTAGTAGGAATTTTGACCAGAATGAAGGGCACCGACGAAGAAGTTGGACGAAAATTCAAAGCAATAATGAGACTGGAAGCCGAAAGAACTAGAATAAAAAGACAGAAAACAAGCAATTGGAGACGATGGCTAGACTTTAAAAACGACAGTAGCGATAATAGTGATAACGATGACAATCAAGGAGGAACGCAGATGCTAACACAAGGAAAAACCCAACAATGGGAGAATCAGAAAAGGAAACTAAATGAACAATACAATCATCCACCACCAGTATACGAATGCTTGAAAAAATCAACGATACCAGTCGAGAGAAACATACCAATACCAAAGCCAACAACGCTACGTAGCATATACCCAACACCATACGAACCAAATTGGGCAGAACTAATACCAAGAACTAGCCGAAGATCGAAAAGCGTAGATCAAGATGTAGAAACGCGAACAATAGCTATGCTACGAACACCAGCAGGACCAACGTTAACGATACCAATAGACATAAACGGAATCGAAATAAAGGCAATGATTGACACGGGAGCAAACATTTCGGCAATAAAGATGGACAAAATCCCAGGAAAATTATGGCCATGCATCGAAGAAACAAATATGGATGTAATAACCTGCAGTAAGGAATCTGTATCAGTCATAGGAAAAATTTGGTCAATAATAGAATACAAGAACGTAAAAATCAGCACTTACCTAGCAGTCATCAGAAAACTAAGCGCAGATTGTATAATCGGAACAGACCTTATGCCGGAACTATTAAAAGAAATAATAATCGATCTAGGATCAATGGAACTAAGAGACAAAACCGGAAGGATATGCGCATTAAAATCGGAAGTGAGATGCTCAGAAAAGATAATAGTACCAGGACGTACCCAAATGATTTGCTACGTAAAAGTAAACGAAGAGACCAAAGGCGAAATGATCTTTGAACCTAACCACAAATTCGAGAAAAAGAGAGAATTACCACTAGCCAGAGAAATAGTATATATAAACGACAATAGCGAAATCCCAATTAACATCACCAATTTCGATGAAGAAGATAAAATAATCCATGAGAATGAAAGATTAGGGAAATTAACTCCCATGATGAATATCGAACTGCCAACGACGGAAACCGAAGGAAAAGAGGATGAAGAACTATGGGTAATCGATAGCAAATTGTTAAATGAGAAAGAAAAGGAACAACTACAAAAACTGTTAATGGAATTCAAAGATATATTCGCAGCATCTGATCTAGATCTAGGCACAAGCGACGTAACACAACATACAATACCACTAATGGATGATACGCCGATAACGTTACGACCATATCGACTAGCAGAAGCCCAGATCACACGCTCGACCCGGTCGAACCGAGCGGTTGCGAAGACGTGCCCAAGGAGTAGCCAAATAAGATGAGAAACTCAATGTCTGATGATAATTTAATTTGTTTGTCATTGAATAAAAATTGTTTAGTTTATTATGTTATTATCTGTAAATAAATATAGGAACGAAAGCATTAAATAGAAAGTGATAAGGGACCTGAAATAGAAGACGGACATAGGCCTTCTAACGGCAGTCCGCTGAACCCGACATAGGACTAACCCTTAGCAGTTCTGATATCGGAACTCACCTTTGAACGTCCTGTGACCAGTGGTTACATTACCAACGTTGCCTAGCAACGGGTAACCATTGGCGGGAGCAAAAACTATTTTATATGATTGGGGTGAAGGTCATCCACACCACTAACCCCACACATATAACATTTTCTGCCCTCGATTGGTTACCCGTTGCTAAGCAACGTTGGTACTGAAACCACTGGTTATGAGATCGCCAAAGGTGAGCGCTACGAAAGAACTGCTAAGGCCCGATCTCATGATGGGTTCAACGCACTACCGTTAGAAGGTCTGTGTGCGATTTTCATTCCTTCGGTCCCTTACACATAACCTAACACTATCTTAAATCACTTCTTGCCCGAACCATAGTTCATAACTCCAGTTAAACGATTTAATTTTAGAAATAATGAACCCAAATAACAAGACAAATAAAATAATATAAATAATTTATTTGCTGATACACTAGTAAATCAATGCGACGTCTTAGTTTGTAGTGCATGACGTTTAGCGCGTTCCACTTTTCCTGGACATCGTTGAGAAGGTTTCGCCGCTGGTTTGGTTGAATCAGTCGACTCTCTATATGTCAACTGAGACGGGGCAAATACTAGTGAGTACGTTACGGCATTGCCCTCCTGACAAGCCGATAACGCCATTTCCAAGCTGCGGATTTGTATTTTCTGCGGTAGACCAAGCTGTTTTTCTTCCGCCCATCCACGCTGTGCGGCGGTCAACCTTTGATAAAGCGTCTTCACCTTTGTTGGTTCCACCGACGACGCTTTAATTTTTTGAATTTCCCGCGTCATCTGGAGCAATTGCCGAAGTAACTCCGTGATTTTTCTGCGCGATTTCACCAGTTCTTTACTCAATGTTTTGAATGGGTCCATATCTACAATGACACAAAATCATCATTAACTGGCACAATTTTATCGGTAGAATCTTCTTATCTAATTCGAAGCCAGGTTATTATAAAGATCTAATATTCAACTACTGAATGGAAAAGCCTAGTAAGTATTCGTCTAACCGTATTGTTGGGCCAGAACACAGACGGCCTTGTCAAGTGTTTAAATGAATCGGTAATACACAAGCAAATACAACATGCAGAATTAAAATCAAACCTATTAAAACATCAAATTAACCCTACTGAAATGCGAGAAAGAGAACAATTAAATATAAAATTATAAAACACAAAAATAAATTAAAATAATAACAAAGGGCAACAAGATCCGCACGAAATAAATACAAACATAACACGAAAACCCAACAATTTGACCGAAATTTGACAATTTATCAAAAAATGTGAAATTCCATAAAATTGGAATAAAAATCAAAGAATTTGAATTAGAAATAATTCAATTAAAAATCCAAGAGAAAAATTGTCAAATAAAATTTCAAAATAATAAAATTAAGAATAGAATATACTAGAAAATCACAAGTTCAAATTTTGTTTTACTAAATCAAAATTAACACTCAAGGTTAGGGTCGTACAATAGGTATATATACCGATTCATTTTCACATAATTTTTAATCAGTTTAAAAAACTTGAAATCAGTTTTTAACCTGAAATCAGTTCTAATCTGAACAACTCGTTTAACCAGTGGAGATCTTGAAATTTGATGTGAGTGAGAGATTGTTCGACACTCTCTCCACGTCGTATCCTTGCAACCTCGAATGAGCTCTGCTTGGATCACGGCGTGGGGAGAGGTAGTTATGATACATGATGTATGAATATGCTAAATGACAATTATGAGGCAAAGCATATGGCAAAAATATATGTATATTCAAATGAATAGACTTTTCTGTCGAAATTTTTCCGACCCTCAGCCGAAACATATCACAAGTTATTAAAATCAAATATACAATCGAATCGTGTAAGTGCGTGTATTATCGCCAATGATTCGTGCCCGTGAAGGCTCCGGCGTGAGAACGCAGGAGCTGGAACGTCAATATCAGTCTGTATAGGGGAAAATGGTGAAGGGGAAATAGTCTTTTGGCTATTTTCCCGACACTCAACTCCCATAAGCTCGACCTAAACTTGCTTACGACGAACGACTCAAAATTACCACACCGAGTAGTCCAGTGGACACTCATTAATTTATAACATAAACATATCTACGCCTAAGATCAATTAAATGGGATGGTGACTGTGAATTCAATCGCGAAATTAATTCGTTGCTATGACTTCTATTTAAATTAAATTAAATTCATAAGCATCAAGTGTTTTCTAACTTAACATGAGTATAAATTTCGATTCTATTTATTGGCGAAATCAATTCGTGCTATGACCTCTAATTTACTGATTCAAATTCATTAAATTCATAAGGATAAGATATCATCTAACTTAACATGAGTATTAATTCCAATAATAGTTTGGCGAACTAAAGACAGGAGTTTTACCAGACAGAAAAATTATTTTATTTGTAAAATATCTTTTAATTATCCGGATTACCAAGCGCCGACAAAAACAGGAACGAATTAAAGGTTTTAAGTATAAGTATCATACCGAAACTAGAATGGTCTAAGATCCAAATTATGACCCAAATACATACTAGATCCGTTTAAAATAGACGAGTCGCTTCCCCAACCTATTGATCTTAACCACCGTCAAACCCTCATGAAACATTTTAACCAATATCTCCATCAACTCCCACCCATGCATCAATCGAATTAGTCACAGAACTTCATTTGAAATACTAACGTAAGCAGAAATTACGCCGAAGTTTAAAATGAAAATCAAAAAATCACGACCCCGATCAGAGTATGTCGTAAAGATGAAATAATCGATGAAAGCATTTGCATGTAATCTTAACCGTAGAATAAAACTGCTACTAAACAAAATAAATGTATTACAAAATCAACAATGACACTAAAAGGATCGATCGAAGTGCCCCAATAAAAGACCGAATTTTCCGCCATGAATACCCAGATGAATTCTTCCATAAAACCTTGTCCCTGAATAATTCCACGACATTTCTGTTCGTATAGTCCAATTTACGATTCCCAATCCAGAAGGTTCCCCATCTGAACGTAATGATTCGTTAATAATAGAAGGCTAAAGGAAGCAAAACCATTGAAATATTCATTGGATTTTCACTCCAAAGCGATGAATTGTAAAAACACAACATACTTCTTTTCTAATTCCGACGACGATCGATTAAAGTGAAAAGTTTTCTAAACGAAAGTTGACGCGCAATAATTAAATATCAGGAATCGGCACTATGTAATGAGGCCAAAATGTCATCCAGACATTTGGCGTGACCACTAAAAGACGATATCACGCCATATAAGTCCGACTAATCACTGAGCTGTTGAAGAAGGTCGAATCAATAACCCAGGATAATGACCAATGTGGTGCAATACATCATTTACCGACACGCATCCGAGTAGATATCCAGAGAATAGATGACTAAGTATATCGAATGAACCTATTGAAATAATTTTCGTTTAGACGATTCGTGGATTGATGAATCCCGGATCACCGTGCGTTTCCCAGCGCATGGGGCAAACCGTTGCCGTCAAGCAATGTGGGATGCGGGATTCACCGTATCCCAAGTCAGAGAATCTAGAGCCGGCAGCCTACGACAAACGGAGGAAGTCGAGCTCCCGTTTTTTGCCATAAAGCGGGAGCCGGGTCGCAATCCGGCCAGAGAGATCCACGGCCAAGCTGAGTTTTTCCTCGCTAGTCTTGAGGAACATCAGCGACAGACCAATATGCAAGTGGATCGTGCCAGGCGCTATCTCGCCAACGTGAACGATGACATTGCCGCGGGCAGGATCGCCAGTACGGACGGGTACACCCCGCCGTATAACACGTCGTTCAATCTCGACGACGAGAGATTAAACTCCCGATCTACGGCCATCAACGTGGTGGTCCCACAGAGGATCCTCCCCTGACATATGAGACGCCAGCCGAAGAACACCACGAACATCCTTACGCTCGGCCGGCCCCGGAACGGAATGTCTACAAGCATCGCCGGAATCCTCATTATGACTAATTGCTGACAATGGAACGTCCTAACTGATTACGAGTGCCTTAGCTAGGCGAGTCTGAAATAAAATGTCTTAGTTGAATTCGAGTACTCGTTTGTTTTAAATTATTAACAATAACGCCTGTAGGACCCGTAATTAATTATTATAGTTACATAGATAAATCGAAACGAATTAATCCGATTTAATCACACCCTTTTATAGATATGGAGCCACTGAGGGTCCTACAACAAAAGTTAGATCACGCGCGCAGAATCAACAAAAACTTTTAAGAACAAATTGTGCAGCTGACAAAGGAGATACAGCAAATTAAAGCCACTTGGGTAGACCCGAAGAAGGTGAAAACGCACAAAAGGGTTGGTCGGAGGAGAAACAGGTCAACCAGAGCCTGAAAACTCAAATAAGAGGTCTAGAGGTGGCCGTGTCAGCTTGTCAAGAAGGAGCAGCGGTGACGTACCCCCTCGTCTTCGCCCCTGCTCAGCTGGCGTATAGGGATACAACAACGGCCCCAAAGACTACTCCAAAGCCCAACATCCATCGACCAGGAAGGAAGGAACGAGCCAAGCGTCGAGCTGCTCGAGCATAAACCAGCATATAATTGTCGCCCTTTAATACATAGTTTTGTTGTTCGTTTGATCATTTCTCTGTATTCTGATAGTCACTCAAAATAGTACCTTAGTAATAAATAACGGCAGTTCAGTAGTTAATTTATAATAAGTTGACCAAACTAATAAATAAGGGACCAGAGCAAATAAAGCACACACAGGCCTTCTAACGGTGGTGTGTTGAACCCAGCTTGAGGTCGGGCCAGAGTAGTTCCTCCTTGGCGCTCACCTTTGGCGACCTCAAAACCCATGGTTACATTACCAACGTTGCACAGCAACGGGTAACCATTGGGCACGAAAAACATTTTCATCTGGGGTCGAGGTAGTCAAAACCCTTAACCCCACAGTATTATATTGATTGTTTTAGCTCCCTATTACTATTATCTCAAACTCGAAAGCTTAAATAATTTAAAGGTGAAGAAATAAAATGAAAAATTCAATATTTATTTTCATAACAATTTAATTCCACATTGGACTTTGATAGCCTGAATTTGGACTCCATCTCGGTAGTACTCGAGCATATGGATGGTCTTGTTTTTCTCTGGGACTTCTGTCATCGTTTTGTATCTCCTTATGAAGTAACTTCTTTAGGATTACCACGTTCATGGGTGTGGTCAACTCTTCCATCATCGGATCGTCTAGTTCATGGGCTATGCTGTACGATGCGGCATATCCGTCCGTGCTCGGGATCTTTCCTGCGGCAATGTCAGAATTCACTCTAGCCAGGTGGCGTCTAGCCATTTCCACCTGCCAATTTGTCTGTTTCTGGCGTTCCTCGAGGCGAGCCAGAATATATTCCTCATGGTGTCGGCTTTCTCGGGCTGGTTCCGGCCTGGCTCCCTCTTGATTGCGATATAAGGGAGGTCAGTCTCATCATAATTGTCCAAGCGACCTCTTCTGGACTCCCTAGCAGGTGAAATCGAAAAACCCTGCGTCCCATATTGCCTGTCTACACCTGGCTGCTGATCGTGCTGGGAAGTGCACGGTGATTCGAGAAGCGTCAATCCAGGATTCATCTATGACATAAAATTCATTATATGGGTTCTCGTCATGAGTCTAATTTATGGAGGTCGTGTCTCTTGTGAGATCCTTATTGATCTGAATATCTTAATAAGGTCTTTACTGTCATCTATTCATCGAAACTGGCGTATACACAATGATCAAACTGGCTGTCTTATTCTCTGTCGGGTGTCGTTCAGAAGTGCGGATGTCTATAGAATATATATGGATTCCTCAGCTAAGAATATTATTGGATTGTAGGGACTTAATCTTTCTATGAATGTGGTCAATCAGTAAATATGTTCTTTCATCTCCTCGAGACTGGTTACATGGACGTCAAAAGACCATAATTATCAGGACTAAAACTACATTGACCATAGTTAATTGTCGCTCTGGATGCATCGATAAGTTAGGTGTATTGAACTAGAATTATATTAAGTTTAAATTTATTACTACAAAATATTAATAAACAAGATTCATAAAACAAACAAGCTTTTATCGTATGAGTTAAAATTTGAAGTACTCAACAAATGTAATGGAGGTCGAAATTATATTGATTCCTTTATTTTTCCAAAATTATATTGGACATTTTAACAACTACCAGGTAGGTGCTATCTCGATGAATTTGGTTAAATTTCTGGATTTTAGCTAGTTCGTCTCGTAACTGTCTCTCGGTATGGTTTACTAGGTCTCGTCCTGAGGTCTCTTAGCGGAATAGTATTGGCATTTGTCCGTTTTCCGTAAGTTGTCGCACGAAGAGTTAGGATCAAAACAGTGTTTAATAATATGACGAAAATTTACCTTCTTGGATGTCGTTTCTATCCTCTGATGACTTCTCCTTCAATATGTCCTCTCGTCGGCAGATGCGACGATCCTCCTCTCTTGATGAGCCCATATGCATTTGTTGACTTGGGGTTTGCATAACTGTTTGGTTGTTGTAGAATAACTAGTGTGCTCGTTATTTATGTGAATCTACTGGCTGGCACACTATGGATTGAAAAAACACATTTTTCTATTCATGGTGGCGTGTTATTGATTTGTCTGGTGATCAGAGAGAGAGAGAAATTGATTTTTGAATTTGCTGACGTGGCCTACACTGACGTTGGCAGTTTAGAGATCGGTGGGTTTCATGCACGTCCTCTTCAACATTTCTTGTGATCGATTTATATCGATTTGTGCGATTTTTCGAATTATTATGTTGGTCCAGTCATTTATTCATTTTGATCAAGTCGTCGGCTTATTCTTTTTGGGACAACTTAGGTAAGTAAATTCTTTAATGTTTGAGGAGTAATTTATCTTTATCAAGCTTCTCTCTATGCAGTTTATCATCCCGACTCTATGCTAGTGCATCCCATATGATGTTCGCGCGTTTAACTCTTCAAAATATGTTCGATAGTTGCGATTCTCTAGATTCGAGTGTGATATAATGGATGGAAGAATCTTGATCTGACATTAACTGGATTCAACGATCATACTGCGCAATGATATCAATTCTCAATTCCAATGTCCTTCCTCGTAGACGATCATCTAATTTAACTATCTGCGTTTGCGTAGACTCCTTATTACGACTACCTTATGTATATACGATGCCATTTTGTGATATTCGGTTGGTTGGTTTTGTAGTTGTCATCGAGATTTGTGATATGGAGTTGGTTCTATTTATTGCCAGTTGTTTTTTGGAATTAATTTACTCATTTGGGTAGATGATAGTTAATAGATTTCCTAATTTTATTATTCATGAAATATTATCGGTATCATGGTGGTTACTTTGACGATCTAAGTCGTTTGAATTATTGATTATATTATTTCTACTCGTAATTTATTATTGCTATTACCATTAGTATAATGTCGCAGTTTTGAAATTATTTATTCTCGCGTTATTTAATCAATAACAATTTTAACATGAATATTATCGTCGAAATTCTCGAGTAAGTGATGTAAATTTTAGAGTTATTCTGTATTTTCAACTTCAATATGGGGTTATCGTTAAAGCTTACGGATTAGCTATTGAGATGTTGAGTTATTTTCATCTAACCGAACTTCTTTATGAATATTATTATTACGATACTCGGATTCGTAATCTAGCCTTGGATAATTTTCATTTAATTTACATTCACCACGAATATTACCGTCAAAATTTTGGATTATTAGCTTAGATACTGGGTTTGCTTCGTTTATTTTACTTTGATAGAAACCTTGGCATTAATAAGATTTTAGCTTGATTTTAAGCTTTAATTTGTCAATATAAATTTATCTGTCACGATTTTCATTAAAATACTTTATTCTGAACGTTAAGATAGTTTATTTAATTTGACATGACAACGATTTTCGATTCTTTCCCATTTTCCCTTCCTTATTTGTGGTGGGTTACTGGGTGCTGTTGTTTGTTTTAATTATGTTGTGGTTACCCAGGTAACGCCATATAAATATTTCTTTGCTACCACTCGGCACCCGTTGCTATGTAACTTTGGAACTGTGTTCGAGTGGGTAGATCGTCCGCAAAAAGTGAGCGCTATTACTAATGCTGTAATTGCCAGAACGATCTCTGGGTTCAACGAGCTGTCGATAGAAGACTTGTGCTCGCTTTGAATATCGGGTCCCCTTATGTCGTAAATGTTTCATTCGAGTCCATTGAATAACGTTAAAAATCGACAAATATATATTAAAACAAAACAAGTGACTACACATTTTATAAAGGAAGCAATGCATTTTTAGTGAGTCGGCTGCGGGTTATTTACTATTCGAGCGGCTCGGCGCTTGGCCCGCTCCTTTCGATAGCTGCTTGTCTTTAGTGTGGCCTTCGGATCAGTGGCCGTTGTTTCTCGGTAGGCCAGTTGGGCAGGGGCAAAGACAAGGGGATATGTTACTGCCGCTGCCTCTTGACAGGCTGACAGTGCCACTTATAACCCCTTTATCTGGGTCCTTAGGCTTTGGTTCAGTTGTCTTTCCTCCATCCAGCCTTTTTGTGATGCCGTGAGCCTTTGATAGATCAGCTTGGCTTTCTTTGGTTCCACCCATGTGGCTTTTGTCTGCTGAATCTCTCTGGACAACTGGATAATTTGTTCATAAAAGGTTTTTATTGATTTCCCATTGCGTACTCCAGTTCCTTCTGTAGGACTTTTAGGGGTTCCATTTCTGTAAATAATATTATCAATTTTTGTCTATAAATCTCTAGTTATTAAATTAATCACACAATTTTATAATATTAACCAAACAAGCAAAAGAAAATTGTGAAAAGAAACTAATCATTTGTTTAATTTTTAAAACGCATTTCGCAAATGTTGTTATGCATCCGTGGTCGAGATCATTGATTGAATTGAGGACCTGGATGGAAATTCTTATCACGATCCTCCGGGACCGGCTGAGCGGGAGAGTGCTTGTGAAATACAAAAACCGGTCGTTTTGTATTCCGAGTACGACTGGTACGAATCACTGGGGGGATGTCGACATTTGTTTCTGTCCGCCCATCAGCACGATCACGAGCGGGGTTGTACGGCGGTGTATACCGATCGGCATCCGCAATCCTGCCAGCTGCTATGTCATCTGCTATGCCACATTGGAGAGGTATAGCCTGGCCCTGGCTATTTGGAGATTTACTTGGCGTTTATGATCTTTGAGCCGAGAGAGGAGGGACCGGGCATGATTGTGTATCTCCTGGGCCGGACTCTGACCGCTTTTCCGTTTGTCCGACACAAACGGTCTCTCACTATTTTCCAATGGGTGTAAGGCGTCCCATCGAGGCTCCCTCGGTTGGGGCACATCGTTGTACTTTTCCCGCCAGACTTGTAGCCAGGCTTGTCTCCACTGATCGGCAACGTGCGTGGGGACATGGATGAGGGCGCTCGAATCTCCTAAACAAAATTGGATTAAGTTTATCATCTCCATCCTTTAGTTAACCAATATTGTTTTCCCCGTCTGGAATCTCTTATGCCTTATGTTTTCAATCATTTACAACAATTTACCAAATCCTATGATGGAAGAAGAATAATTTTATAACAAACTGTACCTTCTGGGCCGTAGAAGGGCTTCTATTTTCAACCTTTTGAGAAAAAAAAATATAAAAAACATGAAGTAGTTCGACAAACAAAAAATTCGGCTTGCCACTGTACTACCGAATAAAATGCTCCCATGGAATCATTCCTTATGGGATTTTCAAAAACGAAATTCCAACTATTCAACATGGTGTAATGCTTCAGTTATTTTCAAAACAAATTTTTTTTAAAATTAGAATCAAAATCTTTGTGTAATTTAGTAATCTTATAAATATATGATAATTCCACGTATTTAAAATACCTAAAAATTCAGTTAGAGTAAATTAGAAAATCATGAAATTAATAAAACATGGGTGGAAATTCAGTTAACTAATTAGTTGAATTTGCATGTGTCAGGTAACGAAGTTATTGTCGCAAAAATTTCTCTCCTACCCTTGGTCACTTGATCATCCACCCTTATGGAAACTGCTAATCGTGGGTAATATTAATGAGTCGGAAGCCATCTCCTCTTAATTTAATTATGAGGTTGCTATCCAGGCGTGTGTTATATGGGTCGTCGTCCACCAAGGTTATCTAGTCAGGTTAGGATTTTATTTTTCCAAGAAAACCGGGTTTACAAATTATTAACTCAGGACACCGGATCATTAAATTAAAAGACCTATTTAGTTATTTTTAATGATAATGCGTCTAATAATTATTATTTATAAATCGAAATGCTTTCTACTTCGATAACCAAATCATTATTTAACTAAAAATAAAATAAATAATTGAATAAAATAATAACCACAAAACTTAACATTCATATCTACATTCGATAAGGGTTTTTGAAAAATATTCATAGTAGGACTATATTACACTAGGACCATCTACTGTTCATATATCATTAACTAAATAAGCAAAAAATTTAAAATCAAAAGGTTTATTTGCTAGAAGAGGTTCATGCTAACTACATTTAGATCATTTCATCCTATCTTCGCTATTAGCTTTAGTCGTTTTAGCATGATTAAATTAATATTGGAAGAGTTTTTACCTAAGGCTGGTACCGGATTAATAGTAAATTCATGAAAAATAATTTTACCTAATGTCTGACTTCTGGGATTTAAAACGACGTCTTCGTCTGAAATTCCGGCAGTTGTGCCTTTGTTCCTCGGGTTTCCTGGTCGATACATTCCTTATTAATTTTCTCTAATTGTCAATCCGAAACTATCGAGGTTTATTATATAGATCGGGGTGCCAGTTACAGACGCGAGTAGAAAGATGTGTATGCCTGCCAGTAGTATATGTGTGTTGGAAAGGTCACACTGACTGACATTACCAAAGGACTTTTCTGCACAGCGTGTGTGCGTATCCACTGAATAGTGTGTGCATACCGCGTCCTGTACTGTAGTTGGTGTATGAAGAATAAATGTCACTATTGATTAATCTTGATATCAATATCAAGCATGAGAGATTATCGATTCATGCAGACAGATGTGTTTAGCAAGTCTTCAAGTTTGTTTTTTTGATTCTATCCCATTAATTATTCCTATAATTGCAGGTTCGTATGTAATTCATTTTAGCGAGATTGTTACAACCGCAAGTATCATTTTAGAATTGTACAAATTTGTTTTTATTCTTTATTCTTTCAAGAATTCAACTTTAGGACAAATGTCAGTGAAAGAAATTGTTCTTTAACCTAAATTCTCGGGTGGACTTGTGGTATCAAGTAAATATTTTCAATTTGTCATTTGTGTTTGGTTTAAGCGATGAAGCAGGGTTATCGTTGGTTATTGATTTTGGGCATTAATGAATGGTTGGTTCGAATACTCGTTTAGCTTGGATAGGTGGATTATTCTGGTTAAGAAACATAATGATCACAGGTGTTAATGGATAATTAGGGTCTTCTCAGTTTAATAATTTTATTCCTTCAGGGTCGACTCGCGGTGGACATTGATGGGTCAGAGTAGAGTTTTTGTAGGAACAACGAGTTTAATTTTCTAATAAATGATGGTAGTTTGTAGTTGGTTAAATTTTTGGTTAGTACTAGTTGGGGGAAATACTGGGTGGATAGATTGTTTATTCTATACGAGAGGCTACTGTTTGGCAATTGCTGGTAAGGGTTTTGGGCGTCTGTGCCTTTCGATTTAATTTATGTTTACTATTAACTAATTATAGCTTAGCCGAGGCTTTAGTCGGGGAATATGGAGTTGCGTTTATTGCTATGGGGTCTCGTCGTGTTGAGGAACATGAGTCTTTATCTATTCATTGGTTATCTGCACGCTGATGTTGACTAAGGAGGGTTTCCCTCGTTTAGTTCCTTGATGGAAGTTAGGCTGCCGGAAATTTCCTCTATGATGTGGAAATTTGACTCATCGTACATTGGATACGACTAAACATTCTATTGTTGTTTAATTGATTATGCCTAGGCCCCTATGATGGGTAGAGTATTGGTTGGCTTTATTTTCTTTTTCATGTTTTACGCTTTATTATTTTATTTCGCCTGGGGGATGGTGAAGAATTCCTTTGGGAATTAGTTTTCGCTCCATGAGTAGAGTTAATTTTGTTATACTCGCTATTAGTTCTCGATTTTTAATATTTTCTTAGGGTGTTTATATTTTATAGTTTAATTTAGGTGGTAGATGCGTTTAATATTGATAGAAGTTTTGGAGCCCAATGTTGGTTAATCCGAGCGTCTCAAATTTGATTTACTCTTGGTTTCTGAGGACTTAATTTTTGGCATGAATGTTTCGGTCTGTAATTTTATTTAATGTCGGTATAATTTGTTTACATTTACCATTAATCTTTATCAAACTTTTTATTTTTTAATGCCTTGGTTTATTGATTTTAACTAAAATTCCTTTATCTTTAACCGTGGTATCTTTGATTTCAACGACAAGTTCCTCGATATTCTCTACGGAAAACTTTATAACCTAACCCAGTATTTTAGTTCGATCTCACTTAAAAAAATTCTTTACCTCATTTGCATTCAAATTTTGTTTTTCTTAGCGCCTTAGTTGGATGGTAGTTTGAAACTTTTATCTCATGTTAGTTCAGGGGAATCTGAATGATATTATCTTTGGTTATCGCAATACCCAGTAGTTATAATTTAATTTATTATATTTTTTACGTCATTTTACTTAACAAGTTTCCCTTTGCAACATTTCCTAGATTATAGCGTTTTATTAACAACGATTTAATAAAATTTTTTTTTGACTTCATTATATTTGTAGCATAGCAATGATTTCATTTTTCTAATCCCCCCCCCCGTTACAAATTTTGACCTTGGAATTTTCTGGTATATTCTAATCTTTAATTTTATTATTTTGAGATTTCATTTGACAATTTTTTCTTTAGATTTTTAATTGAATTATTTCTAATTCAAATAATTTAATTTTTATTTCATTTTCATGAAATTTCGCATTTTTTTAATAAACTGTCAAATTTCGGTCAAAATCGTTGGGTTTTCGTGTTATGTTTATATTTATTTCGTGCGGATCTTGTTGCGCTTTGTTATTATTTTAATTTATTTTTGTGTTTGTAATTTTATATTTAATTGTTGTCTTCCTCGTATTTTGGTAGAGTTAATTGATGTTTTAATAGGCTTAAATTTAAATTTGCGTGTTATATTCGCATGTGTGTTACCGATTCATTTAAACATTTACAAGGCCGTTTGTGTTCTGGCCCAACATTTGACCTTAAGGAAGATATGTTAATATTATGATTTTATGAGTGGCCACTGGACTACTCGGTGTTTATGATTTAAAGCCGATATGAAATAATAATTTTAGGTCGATTTTATAGGAAATGGAGAACGAAGAAGCAGTCAAAAACCTACCCCTTTATCTTCCAGTTTCCCCTATAACGGATAGTATTGACGTTTGGGTTCATGCGTTACGCACGCCGGAACCTTCGCGGGCACGAGTTATTTGCGGATAAACCGCACTTACACAGTTCGAATTTGTATGCAGATTTTGCTATCTTGCGGTGTTGTGCCGGCTGTGAGCCGGAAAAATTTAGACAAAAAATGTATTTTTCTTGAAATGTCTATTCTGGTATAACATCATTGGCATAGTATAATTGGCATAACATAATTGGCATTTCATCATCATACAAACAACGTTTTCCATACAAGCGTCAAGTAGCGCTTACATTGAAGGTGCTTATACGTTGTATGGAATGGTTTTTCGAATCGTCCGCTTGAATAGTAGTTGTCGTTAAAAACGAGTGTTTTTGATTCCTCAAAAAAATATTGGTTTTTCTGTTTTAAAATGAATTGGTATATATACCTGTTCTGTGACCCTAACCTTGCTTGTAAAATTTACTGCAGTGAAACCAAATTTGACCTTGAAACTATTTGTGTAATCTAATTCTAATTTTTATTATTTTCATGATTTAATTTGACAATTCATTTATTTAATTTTTAATTGAATTATTTCCAATTAAAATTATTTTATTTTATTTCTACTTTTCATTAACTCTTGTTCTTTTAAATAAATTGTCAATTTTTGGTCAAATTTCTATGTTCTTTTGTTATTTCTATGTTTATTTCGTGCTGATCTTGGTGCATCTTATTATTATTTTAATTTATTTTTGTGTTTTTTATTTTATATTTTAATTATTATTTTCTCATATTTTGAGGTGGTTATTTGATGTTTTAAGAGTCTGATTTTAAATCTGCGTGTTATGTTTGCGTGCTATTTCCAATCCATTTAAACAAAACCTTGTTCTGGCCCAACATAAAACACTCGGGGGCCCATAAAATAGCGTCCCGCAATTTCTAAGATATTAGCTCTATCCGATTCTACTTTTATACATTTATTTGAGTCTACGAGCTCTCTGGTCGTGACCTCAATACCCACATACATAAAAAGTTTCTATGCTGTAAATAAGTATTAAGATACAGATGGACTTATAGTCCGGCAACTATACACAGAATCAAATTGAAGTCAAATCAATTTCAGTTTCAGTTAGCACAGAATCAGTTAATCATTATCAAATTTAGTCCCAAATGAATCACGGTTCCCTTTGATGCTGGCTTGGGTTTCGCTTTCCAAGTGATTTTCCCTTTTTGTAGAGTTTGATTGACTTGGTTTATTGATCGAGATGTACGAGAGTCTTGATGTTTCTACGTTTCTTGGCATTTCGAGTTTGTTTGAGTACTCCTTCGGTTTTCCGAGATGGGGTATTTTGCCTTTGTCAATTAATTACCTTTAGGTAGGAGATAAGGCAACATATTGTAGATATGACGTTCAGGGTTAGGCTGATTGTCATGATTTTACCTGATTCGCAGAGTTGTTAGGCTTGATTCATGATTCTGTCGGGATTTGTTCTGTTGATACCTTTTGGCTGATAAGATGGTTTTTAAGATTTCTTCCTTTGGTTTGTCTCGGGATTTGCTTTGACGGTTTCTTGAATTTGTCTGATGATTGTTTCCAAGATTTTCTTCATATTTAGGTTCTCTTCTTTTACCTTTGTCATCTCATCATTCTTATCCAGAAGAGTTTGTATCATTTGTTGGGTTTTACTGATACTTTGTTTTAATCTGTCATTTGCTTTTTCATATTCCTTTATAGGACATTGGTTGCATTGTAGGGTTATTTGTTGGCATTCTTCGCCTTTTGGGTTTCCGCATATTTCTTTATAACTTGCGCACGTACTATCTTCCTTTCTGAATGGGTGAGTTTTTCCACACATCTCTAAGGGTTTTTCAGTGATACATACTCTCGTTACTGCCATCATCATTATACATAGCTTCTTTAGATTCATTTTGCTTCTCATTCTATTATACATTGTTTATTCAATGTTTATCTACAGTTTTTATTTATCTATATACAGTGAAGTTTATCCTTTTTTTACTATTTTCCCTCACTAGGTGGTGAGTGTACCTAGCCTTTCTTTTTTGCCTTTTCTTCTGCAAATCTCATTATTAATACTTGTGTCTTTATCAACCGCTTTGTCAGTTTCGGAAGCTCTTTCAATTGTTCCTTGTTTTCTTTGAGTGTTTTTCGTTGATTGTTTAGTTGCATTCTGAGATTTCTTTCGTTTATTTGTTTTCGCTCGAGTTTATGTTTGTAGTTGACTTTACTGGTTTTATACTTATCTGTTTTCGGTCTTTGCTCCTGGAGTTCTTCCTTTAATGTTTCGATTTCCTCTTGCGTTTATTGGTAATTTTGTTTTATTTCTCTTGCTTCTTTGCAGGTTTTCTCCAACTGAATTAGGTATCACTGCTCGCTTTCCTACTGTTGGGCCAGAATACTAACGACCTTGGAAATGTTTAAATGAATCAGTAAAATACACGCAAATACAACATGCAGTTTCAAAATCGAACCTATTAAAACATCAACTAACCTGCTAAAATACGAGAAAGAGAACAATTAAATATAGAATTATAAAACATAAAAGTAAATTAAAAATAACAACAAAGTGCAACAAGATCCGCACGAAATAAACATAAACATAACATGAGAACATTAAATTTGACCGAAATTTGATAATCTTCCAAAAAAATACAAAAATCCATGAAAATGGAATAAAAATCAAAGAATTTGAATTAGAAATAATTCAATTAAAATTCCAAGAGAAAAATTGTCAAATTAAATTACAAAAATAATAAAATTAAGAATAGAATATTCTAGAAAATAACAAGGCCAAATTTTGTTTTACTAAATCAAAAAATAACACGCAAGGTTAGGGTCGTACAATAGGTATATAAACTGATTCATTTTCACATATTCTTTATCGGTTTTCAACCTGAAACTAGTTTTAACCAGTTAATCAGTTTTTTTACTTGGAACAACGCTATTTTGATGTGAGTGAGAGGGTTATTAGAAACTCTCTCCACGTCGCATCTTCGCAACCTCAATGGAGCTCTGCTTGGGTGTCGGCATGGGGATAGAGTGTTGTTATATGATGTTCAAACTTTATGTATTATGCTAAGAAAATTTATGAAATGTAGTATATGGTAAATATAAACATCGATGAACTGAAATTTTTCCGTCAATGCTGTAATCTTTTTCGGCCCACAGCCACTCACGCACCGCAAGTTAATAAAATATACACACAATTTAGGCTGTGTAGGAGCAGTTCATCTGCCAATAGCCTGTGCCCGTAAAAGTTCCTGCGTGAATAACGCAGGGCCCAAACGTCAATTTATAACCGTTATAGGGGAAATTGGGAGGAAGGGACTAGTAGTCATTTGGCTGCTCCTCCACCGCCCATTTTTCTATAATTTCGACCTAAAATTTGAATTCTACATATCGGGAAAAATCATGAACATTGAGTAGCTGGTGAGCACTCTTAAAATCATAACGTAAACACAATTCTTCTAGGATCAACTTAGAGGGAAGGAAGTGGGGATATGTGCGGAAATCATTGCTATGTGAAAGATAGTCTAACTCGGTAAAGTAATTTCATTAAAAATTATGATTAAAAGTATTAGATCAAAGCGGACAAAATTTGTAAATCAAAAAATCTAGTAAAACTTAGTATGTTCTCACCCACGAACCCATTGATAAAATATGAGATTAACAGTTTCAATAATAATTACGTTCACCATAAACTAATCTTTCAGCCGAGTAAATCAATCGATTTAAAATATCCCGAAAATCATTTATAGGAAGGTTTATCAAAGAAAGTGACAAAATATTAAATTAAAGTGGTAAATGATAATTAAAGAAGCAAACATAAAGGCCACTTTAAAGTTAAAATTTATAATAATAGTGCCGCGAAAAATCCAGTAGGAAAAACTCGCCCAAATGAATAATTCGTTTTGCCTATTAAAAAAAAGTGTAATACTAACTTACCCGCAGTTGAAATTCACTACAGTCATTCCATTAAATGGTTCAAAGAATTTAAGATTACTAAAAGGGTAGAGAAACTATAAAAAATCATTACTTGGCTCCCATTAGATTAAACAAAAACAGAATAACACGCCATAATAATTCGAAAAATTAACAAAAGTTTTATTGATAGTTCCACGTAGTATATTCATGCATAACTAAGATCATTACAGAGCGTTAATCGAATTCACATAAAATCCAGACGATACTCGAAGAAATCTAACTATAGATCGTAGAGAACGACCTCAGTTAATAAGCCCTTGACACCACGAATTCTGGCATTCATTACATAATTCATAGATGATATCCAGTGAGAACAAGGCGAGATACATACCTAAAATATGATAATATCAATCGGAGTTAAACTTAATCCCTGACCAATATTCAAAATGACGAGGAATAGTAGGAGATTGAAATCTACGGGAGTAGATACACTCACTAAGCCCACAACTCAACCCCATTGAACCCTGAAAATAATTATAATAAAAGTAAGACAATCAGCAAAAATTTCTAACTAAATTTCGTCGCTAGTAAAAATCGTAATTTTGACAATGATCAATAAAGTAGTAACAGATGGTTTATTAAATGGAATGAAGAACAATTATGAATCAATATGATCATAACGACATGACCAACGTGGCACGGCACAGCCCGTTGCTGCCAAACGGGAAAGGAAAATAGCAACGTGGCAATGACATCTGTCGACATACACTGCAGGCGAGTACACGACAAGTGAGAAAAATGGAGACACACCTACAGATAGCGGTTAGGAAAAACAGATGATAGGCACACTCCACAGAACAAACTATAAAAGAAGCAATCAGATGATTTATGCACAATTTTTGTCGTAATTAGTATGAATAGCAACCGACCCAATGAACTACGATGCAGAGACCACCACGCGCGTTACCAGGATGCGGACGAAATCCGGCTAGAGCGAAAAACAGACGCCCAAGGAAGTAAGAACTCCTTTTCATTTAACAAATTTTAATTGTATAAAATATTTATGTACTGAATCAACCGACAAGAGAGAAAACGGTCATCTAAGCCTGCCAAATACCCTATGCAACCAAAATGATCAAAACCATTGTTTATTACAATTACTCATGAATAAATAAAACGCATCAAAACTTTATTGCGAAAGGGTTCTACACATTCAAACGAAAACCCTCTAATTATGATTATTATTTAAACAAACGAAATGCCTTGAGCTTTATTACGACAATGTTATATAAAAGTTATCGATTTATGATTATTGTTTAAATAAACGAAATGCTTCGAACTCTATTGCGACAATATTCTATACAGTTATATGAATTATGATGCTTCAAACTTTATTGCGACAATGTTCTATTCAGTCATATGAAAGCCATTGAATTATAGTTATTATTAAACAAACGAAATGCTTCAAACTTTATCGCGATAATGTCCCATATAATCCAATGAAAGCTACCCAATTAGGATTGTTGTTAGGTAAATGAAATGCATCAAACTTTATTGCGCAATTGTTCTATATAGTCAAACGAACACTATCTACGTATGATTGATGATAAATGAATGTAAGCGTCGAAACCACATTACAATATGGTGCTATGCAGACAAATAAAAGCCACTTAAGCTCTCGCCAGCCCCCGAAATTCACTGATAAAACGTGCCAACTGTTTTCGTTGAACATCGAGCAAATATCTAGCTTAATGACTAGGGCAAAGCTACAAAACCAGCACCACGTCTAACCATATAACCGTTACTCAAACACTTGTCAGAGAAACATTAGATCAACAATTGACTACACGACATGCCAGGTGTAAGCGAAGTAAAGAATTCCGTAGAGCAATAAAAACAAAAATGTTATCCTACTGAACTTGCCAGTAAAATCACAAAGTTTCGCCAACGCAATCGAACAGCTAACTTATGAATCGTGTTTCGGGCCTCACGAGATGAAATCAGGAACCATCCTAACGAATTTACAAACTGGCACGCATGCAAGTTCCCCGTCATAACCACATCCTTGACTACTGACTTGATAAGACCCATTACGAAAACTTAATTCATCTATAGATTGATGCATGGTCCAATAACTCTTCGCGAATGATTTATTCAACAATCTAATTAATTTTTGTCTTGATAATGAATATCAATCCACTATAATTGCTACAAAAAAATTATCTGTTTACTTGTTAAAACCATATGAACAATTCAGTTTATTAAGTGATCATAGTTTACATCAAATACTTTAAGTGATGAGCCTTCATAGGTCCATTTCATCAGATTGGCTGCTGCTTCGTCTTTTTTGGCCTCGATAGCTTCCCATAATGTTTGAATTGTCTTGCCCATCATTTCTCTTTCTCTTATTGTCGCATTGCTGGTTATAAATTTTATTGCACTTGCCTGTCTTGATTTTAGTGCATAATGTAGTACATTATTTTCTCCATTGTCTTTTTTCCTTGAAAGATGATCCTGTTTTTAGTAGTTCTCTCAGAACTGTTGTCGAAGCATCTGCTGCAACTGCGAACATTAGTGGAGTTTGTCCCTCTTCGTTTGGTATATTTGAGGTGTGTCCTCATTTCTGCATGAGTTGGATTATATCTATTATCCTTTGAATATTTCTATGTTGTACTGCAATATGTAGGGGTACATTCCCTTCTACATCTGCCATGGTGAAGATCATGAGTATCCTTTCTTTAATGCGGTCCATTTCTGGTGGACTTCTAGCTCCTTTAGCGTAATCCATCGCGATTTTTCCCGCCTTGTTTACTATTCTCATCCATCCTTTCCCTTCGACCCATTCTGGCATTATTTCTCTGATAGCTTTCGCTATTGCATCCATCTTGTCTACATTATCTTGGGTCGCGTTTAGAGTTATTTTGGGTTCATCTGGTTTAGGTTCTTACGCAGTATTATTTGGTGTTGCTTCTATTTTACGACTCATCGTTAGTCCGTTTATACTCAGTTGTTGGGTTTGTGATCTGGTTTGCATACCTCGATTTTCTGGTTCCCTTGTTATTGTTCTAGGTATCGCTTTACATCTGCTCACGTTTACGTAAATAGGCCTGGTGAGTGGATTATTTACCAATTTGACTCGAGCGTTATTCTCGTTTACATACATTATCTTATATGGTCCTTTACCACTCCTTTGTAATTTTCTGGCTACTCCTGGAATAATTTCTGGTGTCACGATTATTACCCAGTCTCCAACCTGAAAGTTATGCTCACGTACGTCTCGCTTTTTATCATGTAATTCTTTATAGCTCTCTTGGTTAAATCTAATATTCATACCTGCCGTTTCCAGATCTCTTGCATCCGCTCTTTGAATCCTGTTACATAGTCATCAATTTCCATATACTGTGATATTGGCGGTTGATATTCTAAATCTATCGGCATGTTGCATTCTCTGCCGTACATTAATTTGAATGGGCTAATTTTTGTTGCTGAATGTATCGACATTCTATAAGCCATAAGGCATAAATTTATATATCTGTCCCAATCCTTTTGGTGTCTGCTTACATAATTTGACATCATTTCGATTAATATGCCGTTGAATCGTTCGGTTTGTCCATTTGTTTGTGGATGGTATGGTGATGTTCTCAATTTCGCAATTCTGAAGTAGTTTGTTACCTCCTCTATGATTTCGCTCATAAAGTTGGTTCCTTGATCGGTTAGGATCTGTTTGGGTGTTCCATATCTACAGAATATTTCCTCTACTAGGATTCTCGCTATTGTTCTGGCTTTTTGGTCTGGTATTGCGAATGCTTCTGGAAATTTTGATAAGTAATCTGTTACTACCAGTATGTAGATATTTCCATCGTTGGTTTCTGGTAATGGTCCTACTACATCCATTGAGATTCATCGTCATAGGGTTCTGGTGGATTGGCATTACTTTAATGGTGCTTTCAATTTGCTTCCTGCTCTTTTTCTGGTTGACATATCAGGGAACAATTCTTTATCCTATCCTTTTACGTTTTCTCTAATTATTGGCCAATAGTATTTTTGGCGTAGCCTTGCTTTGTCTTTTTTGCTGACATGTGTCCTCCAAGCTTTCCTTATCGTGATATTGCTTAAAACACTTCTTTTCGTCTGCTTTCTGGTAAGCACATTGAGTCGTTTTCTCACCATCCATTAGTTAATAGCATCCCTTACTCCATGGTATATCGATGTCTGTGTTTTTCCATTGCTCTTTAAATTTACTGTATGTTGTAGAGAGATTTTCATATCATTAGTTTCGATAAATTCGATTTATTGTTTTCAACTCCTCGTCTTCTTTCTGCTCATTTCTCAGTTTTGGAAGTCGATATCTTTCTGGATTAATCATGCTATCGTTCTTACATCGTGGTCCATTAGTTCTTTCAAATACGAACCTTAGACATGCAGTCTGCGTTAGCGTTGGCTTTCCATGATTTGAATTGATATATTTGGGAGTATCTTGCAAAACTGGCATTGCCCATCTCTTAATCTACTAGAGGCTTCTTTGTGTTGGATCCCAACACACCAATAATTGATTGATCTGTAGTGATATATATCTCATGACCCCAATAACAATATTTAAAGTGTTTAATAAGCTTTGGATTATTGCTAGCTGCCCTCTCTTTCGGTCTCACCGAGTATTCTTTTCATGTTTCTTGAATGTGTCGACTGTAATATCCAATAACTTCGTCTCTTTCGTCTCATCCCATTGTCCTAGGACTGGTACCAGTGCAATATCCGTTGCCGTCTGTCGCTAACAAATAACGTGCTTCTTTAAAATTCTGGGGTACGGTACGGAGCTGATATTAATTTATCTCTGAGTGTTTCAAAGGCTGTTTGTTGTTTCTTTTTCCCATATAAATGGGGGTGTCTTTCTTGTTATTTCTTGATATTCGTTTCGCGATGGTTGCATAAACTCTGATAAACTTTCGAAATATCCACATAGGCCTCAAGATCTTGCACCTGTTGACTGTATTTGGTACTGGCAATTCTTTTCTTTTCGATGTTTCTTGGGTCTGGTTCTTTCTTTTGCCGACCACAATTGTTCCTAAGGAAGGTGACTTTTCCTATTGCCCAATCGCATTGATGGTTCAATTTTAATTTCCACAAAACCGTATTCGGATTATCCTTTAGATGTGCTGAAGGTACTAGAATAAATTCAATAAATCATCAATATATACATACCAGTTGTTTGATGCCTGTGAGTTACAAATTTCATACATCTCTGGAAATGATGCTGGTGCGTTAGTTAGTCCGATGCATCTTGAATGGTATAAATCTTTCCGATTGGTAAAAGCAGTTTCTCCCTGTTCTTCCTGACCGTTTATTTGCCAAATAACCACTCTTTTAACTAACGATGTAAATAGCTGCTCCGTGTAATGATTTGTAACATCTCATTTATATCTGGGTATGTATCCCGTTGTTATCATATGCGTTGAGTCGTCGATAATCTATACAGAACCGTGTGTTCCGCCTTTTCTTCCATGACCACTGGGAAATTCCATGGCGAGCAACTGGTTCGATACTTCTGGGTCTAACATCTTTTGAACTTCTTTTCGCCACCTGATTTCTGAGCTTTTGCCAACCGGATATGATCGTAATGTATTGGAGTATCATCTGTTATTATGGTATTGTATGTTGCGTCCGTTACGTTCGCTTTGTGCGAGATTCTAAGTCAGTATGTGCAATATATCTTTAATTCCATTAGTAGGTTTTATGTTAGTTGCTCTTTCTCGGTTCGCGTTTAGTAGCTGGCTGTACATTGTCCATTAATTCTTCCTCTGTTTCCTCGGTTTTGTTGCTGGGAGTTCAATGATCCATCATTCAGGTTGTTAGTTTCCGCCAATTCTTTCGTTTTTTCGTAATTTACTTTGTCTTTCCTCGTCGAATTAGAATGATTGATTGAATTTCATTATGCATCGTTTACAAATATACTTTCTCTGAGCTAGTGGCTGTATCTTTCTTTTCTCAAATTTGTGGTTTTGGTTCAAAGATCATTTCACCTCTGGTTCTCGTTCACTTTCACCTTAACAAATCATTTGTGTGCGCCCGGCACTACTTAATTCTTGAGCATTCATTTCCTGATTTCAACATGCATATCCGTCGGTCTTTATCTCAGCAACTCACATCGTCCTAGGATCTATTATTATTTCTTTTAATGTTCTGCATAAGATCTGTTTCCAATTATGCAATCTGCGCTCAATCTCTAATAACTTGGCTAAAATACGTATTGATTTTCACATTTTTGTTATTCGAATTATCGACCAGATTTCCGATGACTGCTACTGATTCTTATGCTACAAGTTATTACATTCCATGTAGCTTACTTCTATACCATGGCCATGATCTTCCTGGTATTTTGATCCATCTTATTGCTGAGATGTTTGCTCCGGTATCATTCATTGCCTTTATCTGCCACTCCATTTATTCTAATGGGTATCGTTAGTGTTGGTCCAGCTAACGTGTGTAACATGGCTATGGTTCGAGTTTCATGGGCTGATCCACACTTTTCGATCTTGGCTGAGTTTGGCATTAAGTCATGTCCAATTCGGTTCGTATCGTTGCCGGAATAAATGTTTCGTAGTGTTGTGGTCTTGGTATCCAGATATGTCTTTTCATGGGTGTATTTCTCTCTATGATATTTGTTGCTTTCTTTAGACATCGATATATGTTGGTGGATGAATTATATCATGTCACTATGTCTTGTCTCGTCTATCCCATGCTGTTTGAGCTGCTTTGAGTAAGCATCTGTGTTCCTCCTTGGTTTTCCGTTCGTTGTCGCTTTATCCACTAGGCTATCAGTCTTTGAGGTTCATCCAATCGTTTCCAGTTTGCTGCGTTTTCGGTCGTTCATTCTTGGTCTCGTATCCAATCTCATCATTGCTTTTAAATTCCGTTCAACTTCTTCAGACGGTACCATTCATTTTCGTTAGAATTCCTACTAGTCTTTTATCTGTGATATCTTTTGAGTGTCCATGTATACCATTGTCTTTGCTAAAAACGGTAAGTAAATCCAATTGCCCCATTTTCCAGTTGATTTTTCTCTCTCTTTTGTATGATTATCGAAACATGCTAACATTTGTGTTATGATTACTCTTTACGATTTGAATGATAAGTATATTCCTAGATTCCGTCATCATCTGTCCGAAGATTGAAGAATCTTCCCACATGGCTTTCCATCATATTTTGCTAGGTAGCATGTGAAACATGGTCTGGTTTTATAAATAGCAATTCATAGTGGGTTTATCTCGTAGTTGTACCTCCCGTTATTCATCACAATATTGGATAATATTGCTTGGCCTTTGCGCTGGGAATAGTAAATGTTCTCTGGCTCGTTTTAATCTTTTGTTTGGGTATATTCCAACTTGTGATAATCTACTGCTTTGTAATCTGTCATGGCCAATTCTGTAGTCCAAATAATTTTTTGGTGGTGCTACTATTACTCGATGTTGGAAATTGTACAACTTCCATCTCTTATTTCAATAATGGTCCATATACATTACGTACTGATATGTAAGTTACAAAATTTCTCTGGTTTAATCTCCTTGTTACTGGCTGAGCGAATCTTGGATTTTTCCTTATGCATTATTTCCAATTCGTTTATGCATTTTATACTCTGGGAATGTTAGAATTCTCTCGGCGTTTACAATTGTTCTTTCACATTGTGTACGTATACATAACTCTCCGACTATTCTCCCAAATATTTCTTATGAGTGGTAGTAATTGGGATTGCGTTGTCCCGGATTGTGAATTGCATTGCCAATTTTGTTTTTAGTATTTCTCTGTTTCAGGATACCGTCATTAAACAAAATCCGTACATATATTTCTCTGTTGATGCCAAATCACTTTATGATTAAGAAATCCATCTGTTATTTATATAGAGATATAGTTTACTCTTTGGGGTCTATTTTGCGCTTTTGCGTTCCTGGTATTGTTGTTCGCGATAGAATATTCTTTGGTAGTTCGATACTGGATACATCGTCACACTTGACTCTACCATTCGTCCTTTTAATTGAATATCATCCGATGTGTAGTCGAATTGATATTACCACGTGTGGCGTGACCTCTGGATTCGATAGTTGTGGTAATTGTTCGTTTTCCGATCTTCCGGTCTCCGTTAATTCATCCATTGCTTCTTTGACGTAGTTAGATATTCTGTCGCTGATGAACCCGTCCTTGCACTTCATTCAAAATATATGCCGCATTTAGTAAGGTGAGTCTACAAGTTCTGGTATCGACGTGTACACGATCGTTGACATTCCCTTGCATTGATCTATCTGTGCCAGGCATTGAGAGGTACGTTTCATTGCTTGCGGATCTGGTCAAAATACCCTTGATACTTTCCAATTTTACTTTGTAGCTTTATATACACTACTACTCCTTTTGACTAATTGATTTTAATAAGTTGTCTCTTCCTCCTTTCGGCACGTTCCGTCTCCAGCCGTATTTCCCACGCAGTGTTATTACGTCGAGGGATTAGTTTATTTTCTCCAGCTGCTACTGCATCGTCAAGCTATGAGATGCGTCCTGACGTAAATACCTTCTTACATTCAGTTCCGCGTACAGTCATTACAGTTGTTTCCGTTCCGGCTTCTATAATTGTTGATTGCTGAGTAGTATGATGTCCGCAGTGAATGTACAATTTTCCGCGTTACTGGCATTCCTTGATTTCCGTTTTAATGAAAGTTCATACCTCTTGATATACTTATTATGATACTCGCTGTAGTCTGTTGTCTGCATCTTCCGGGGTTTGCCGCTTGCATTCCTCCGTTTCTTTTAGTTGGAAATACTTGTCACCAATCTTTATGTTGTCACTATCGCTATACTACAATACGGTTCTTCCACTCCTTTTTGTGCAATTTCATCATGGTATTGTGAGGTTGATATATCCGCAATTTATCCTTTTTCTAGGCTGTTTTGGAATCATTTGCATTAATGTTGTTTCAATTCCGTTAGAGCTCCTTAGTTTTGTTTGCATCATCTCAGTTGGTCATCTGTTACTTACAAAAATTTATAAAAGCTTGCCATCGCCTCCTTGATTGTCAAGTGAATGGTCGCTTAACTTTCTCTATAATATCCATTTATTGCGAATTTCTATATCGTTTGGCGTTGTAATCTTGGAGTATCGTTCTGTATATTCGCTTTGTATTATAATAGATAGGCCATTCCTACAAATATATCTATTTGGGTTCATGCCTGAATCGTTTGTCAATGTGATTATATAAATAGTAATTCCTCCGGATCTTTGGTTGTGAGTTCGCACTTTGTTGTCCATGATTTTATTTATTATTGGCTTTATTGCTGCCCAAAGCTGTTTCGCTTCTGTCCCGATATTGTTAAGTTTTAAATTTCTCTTTATTTCTGGATTTGCTAATCCCAGCATATCAGTTATTAATCTGTTGATCCACTTTGCTCCTTGTTCTTGGCCTTTCAGTTTTCCTTGTAACTGCTTTGTTACTTGGCTAAGCTTGTCTAATTTCGTTGTCAGTTGATCCATCTGCATTTGTTCTTTGGTTTTTCTTTCTGGAGCTGGTTTATCGGTTTTCGGTCGTCCTCTGGATTTCTTTTCCATTGCCGTACCTGTTTCTTTTCGTTTGGGTTGCTCATCCGCCGTTTCTCTGGATGTTGTAGCTCCTCGCTCATTTATCCAGTTGTCCCATTCGTCTCCTGTTGAGTTTCGGCGTCTTCTCTCTTTCTTTTTATTTTCCTCTTCGGTATCTGGTTCTATAATTTCTACTGGTTGTCTCTGAGCGCATACTAGTTCATCTAGTTCATCTGTTGTCATATCGTTTTCATTTTCTGTCATGAACAAATCTCTTGATTCCGGTATTCTCCTGGTTGTTTCCTCATCCACAATATCATTGAGATCATTCAATATCTCTTCATCTACTGTTGTGATGACGATTACTTCATCCGCGGAAGGTGGGACTTCTGGCGTATCTAGACTTTCTTGTCGTCCTATTGGCGTTTTCGTTTTGATTTCTCTCTTGTTGAGTTCTCTCCCTGCGATCTTTGCTACCGTTAATATATTTATTAACCCCAGTTGCATCGGTGTAACACCGATTTCGAGATCGTCATCCAACGATCGTCCTTCGTATTGTAAGTGGAATGGCAATTCATATGGTATTCTATTTTTTACCTCACTTACCTTGGCGGTAATGTAAAAATCTCTTTCGATTGGTTCGAAATCTGGCGTCATAATTTTAAGACTGTACTTCTCTATCGTTTCGGCTGCCCATTCGGTGTGTTTCCACTTTCATATAATTTCTCGAAATTGTTCTGGGTACCACGCATACATTCTTCGATATTCTTCTATTTCCTTTACAATATTTCGTAGGTTTTCTATTCTGTTACAAGAATCGATTATCCATTTTACCAAATCCGTTACAGCTCGTCTTTGATTCTTTGCGCCGGTTCTCAATATCGCTGCTAATTCTCTGCATTTTTGCGTTTCCGTTAGTCTTGTTAATCCGTCCTCCACAGAATCGTCCATGTCTGTGGGCAAATATCTTGTTCAGGGAACTCGTTTTTCGAGTACACTGATTCGTGGTTTCGCTTGTTCTTGTTGGATTCGTAATTTCATTTCTCGTTCCGTTTCCACCTCGATCGTAATGTATATTGTGTCGTCTTTTATGAATTGGGGTGTCACATGTTTTTTCAGTAGGAACTGTGGTACTCCTCCTGCAACATTTTCGGTGGATTTCGGTTTCTGGCTTATCATAGATCTTGGATCTACTCCCAATTTTTCGCTGTGTCGCCTTCTCCATTTTCCGGGTTTGGCGATTAAAATTATGACTTTTCGATTAAATGGCCATTCTAATTTTTCGTCATATCTGCCTCTTGCTAATAGAAAATATACTGATAGATATTTTGTTTTCCTACCCCATCTCCGTTTGGGTACACTCTCAATTTCATACGGTATCCTCCGATTTCTGAATAGAACTGATGGCTTGTAATACCGATGATTTTCTCTTCCTCAGTCGATTTTACCTTTTCAGCCCATCCACCTATTTTCCATGTATATGGGGCTAATCGAGCTCTATCATTTATTTCCTCGTCTTCTTCTGGTTGCCATTCGATTTCGTTTATTATTTCCTCTGGTAAATTTTCGTATGGCTCATCTTCATATAATTCTAAGGTTGTTTCGTTAGCTGCATCTTCTGGCGCTTCCCCTGGTACGTATTTTCTCCATTTTGGCTCGGTTCTCTCCATTTTGGCTCGGTTTTCTCCATTTTCCATTTCCACTCTTTTGTCTTTTCGTCATACACCCTTTTCCATGGTGTTGATCGGCATCGCGAATCGTCTATGGGTTGTAACTTCGTGCTCAGCTTTGCATCTTGTCTCCATACTTGGTAGATGGTTAATATTTGGTCCATTTTTCTCTTCATTTCCTCTTGGAACTCTTGAATCTGTTGTTCTCTTTTGGTCGCATTTTTCCTCTCTGGTTCATCCATGGCTATGATTTTAATGGTTTGTCCGTCTTCCCATATACCTAATTCGTATATCGGAGTTCGTTCTTTGTGGACTTATTTGTCGTTTGTGGTACATTATTGCCACGTCCTCTACCATGCCGTCATCACTACTTTCGATTATCGGTTGGATGATTTCACGGTTTATCCGTCGGTATAATTCATGCATTTGACAATCGGGATCTACCAATATTTCTTTTATTTCATCATTTGGTAATTTTATCTTTATCTTTATTGGTTCGTCTCCCCTCATGTCTCTTTGGTGCTCTTCGTATTTGGCTATCAACTCATCGGTTCTCTCGTTATCGAATCTCATGATATCTGTGTCTCGCACAGCTTCTACAAACATTTTCATCGATATCGGTCTAGTTAACGATAATCGGTTAATATATTTTCTGGCTTGATCTATGGTTTGCTCCGTCATTTTAATCTGGTTTTGCCTCATTATCTTTTGTCTCTCTTTTTCCAATCCGGGTTTTATTTCTTTGATATATAATATTTGAATTTTCTGCCATATTTCCGCTGTCGTCTCTTCGGTTTCACTCTTATTTAATGTTATCACATTTATCTCGTTTGGCCATATTAGTTGCTCTTTCTCGGTTTTGTTTAGTAGCTGGCTGTCAATGGTCCATAATTCCTCCTCAGTTCCCTCGGTTTTCGTTGCTGGGAGTTCAATGTCCATCATCGGTGTTAGTTTCCCCAATCTTTCGTTTTTCGTAAATTACTTTGTCTTCCTCGTCGAAATTAGTAATGTTGATTGGAATTTCATTATTATCGTTTACATATACTATCTCTCTGGCTAGTGGCAGTTCTTTCTTTTTCTCAAACTTATGCCATATTTCCGTTGTTGTCTCTTCGGTTTCACTCTTGTTTAATGTTATTACGTTTATCCCATTTGGCCATATTAGCGCATCCGCGAGGTGTATGTCTCGCTTTATTTTCCTTCCTTGGTAATAGAGAGGTTTATTTTTATAACTGGGTCCTAGCTTTTTCACTACCCAATCATATAATTCGTTTGTGCTTTCACCTCTTGTTGCTATTATCTGTCTCGGTATTTCTGGAAAATCAATAATTACTTGATACTCTGCTCTATCATATTCTTTCAAGTTTTCTTGTTACTTTTTTATCATGTCCTTCCATGATGCCGTGAACGTACCATTATCTTGTTGATATCTTTTCGCAATTAATTTCATTATTCTGCTATACATGGTTGTATCTTTGAGGTTTAGAAACATCTGGTTTCGATCTACTTCTTCTACAATCTCGTTAATTTCTTTTAATATCTCTGTTTCATCTTCTCTCGGCACGTTTGTTTCCATTTATTCTATTTCTGATTTTGATTTGTCTTTATTTGGTTTATTTTCATCACATGATTGAAATATTTCTCCACCCAGACTGCTTATCTCACTTTCGTCTTCATCTGTTTGGTCGTCTGGTATTTGTCTTAGCATATTGATATGTGGTTGTTCTTCCTCTTTCATTATTTTTGTTGGCCCTTTTGTTTGAAACCATATTTCTTTTATTCTATTCTCAATTTGAGCTTCACTCCACGTGGGTTTTTCTCTTCTGATTCTTGTTTCTATTTTTTGTAGCAGTATCCTCTGGATTCGATTTTTTGTTATTATTGGTTCTGATATTGTTTCTTTTTCTTGTGACGTTGATACTTCCTGCTCATCTTTTTGTAGTTCCAATCTTGGTTCCTCCATTTTTTGAGATAGGGCTTTCTTTGCCAACACTTCTATTTTTTGATCTAGTGCTTGCTCTTGTTCCAAGTGCTTTAATGCTCCATCTATTTTTAATATTAGTGTTTTCTTTCTTAGTTGCTCTTTCTCTTGCTTTAGAGTTTCTTCTTTTTCTCTTAATTGATCTTCCTCTTGTTCTAGAGCTTCCTCTTGCTCTATCTTTTTGAGTGCACTATCTATTTTTTGTGTCATAATTTCTTTTTCGAGTTCGTCTATTTCGTAGGTTAGTGTTTCCTCGTTTTGGTCTTCCGTTATCATCATCTCTGCTCGTTTAATCTCTTGGGCTTCTGGTTCGTCTGGTTTCTCAGTTGTCATTTCTTTTAGTTGTCGACGTATTAAATCGTATTTAATTCGGTTGTTTTCTTATCAGTTATCATATCTCCTCCCCTTCGTTCTCAACACACTGCTCCGCAGTGTGGATTTCATCTGAAGTTTCCATTCTCATCATATTAATTCTTTTTGGGGTTTGTTTTCGATTTTCCCATCTTTGCTGGATTTCTTGAGCTTCCTCTGTTTGTAGTCTTTGCCATTCGGCTTGTTGTTATTCTTGATATTCCCTAGTTCGCAGCTCCTGAATCTCTTCATTGCTTCTCATTACATTGATTCGTTGTTGTTAATTCCATGGGCATTCGTTGTATTGTTTCTCGTAGCATATCGATCTCTTGTATTACGTTGATTTGCGGATTTCTCGTAGGGTTATTTGGTCTTTGTTGATTTGGTTCTCTTCTTATGTTGCATCGTCTTGCGATATGCCCTTGCTGACCACAGTTGTAGCATGCTTTGTTATCAAGTTGCCCACATATTCTCTCAGTGTGCCCTCTTCTGCCGCATTTCTGGCAGTTGTGGTTTCGGAAACAATTTTCTGATCGATGTCCCATTTTTTGGCATGTGGAGCATTTTTCATTTGCGTTTGGATTGTTCCTGAAATTATTATTATAGCTTACTTGGTTGTTACCTCTATCCTCTGGATTTCTTGTTGATGGTGGCTTGAACATCTGCTGTGCTCTTGGGATGAATTGATTCATGGCTGGGTTGGTATTGTTGTTTTGATTGTTGGCATTGACTGTTGAAGTTGTTGGTTCTGTAGCCAAGACTGCTACTTCATATCCCAGTCCCAGATGGGCTTTACATCTATTTGCAATTGCTACTGCTTTATCCAGTGTTTCTGGTGCCAAGCATCCAAGGTTGGCTCGTATATCTTCTCTTTTAATTCCTCTTATGAAGACGTCTACCATTTTATCTTCGGGCAAATCTGCATCTCCGAAGGCTTCTTTACACAATTTCTTTAATTCACAGACATATACTGCATTTGATTCGTCTCGTCTTTGTTTTCGATGTAAGAAGTCTAATATCTTCCTATTTCCTTTTTTCTCTATTCCGAATATTTTTACTAGGAACTCTTTAATCTCTGTCCACGTTGTCAATTTTGTTATGTCTCTTGCTTCCTCCACAAATACATCTTGTGCGTTCCCTTTTAAATACAAGGGTAGTCGTTCTTTTACCTTTTGATCTGTCCAGTGACAAATATTTTTATAAACTTCAAATTCCTTTATAAATGTGCCTAATTTATTGAGGCTGCCGTCGAACGGTTCTCCTCTAAACTTTTCTCTGAATTCTCCTACTATTGCATTGTTGTTATTTGGCATTATATTTGCATCCGGAATTGGGGTTGTGTTGGAATTTATGGAAATTGTCATGTTTGAATTGTTGTCTTGATCCTCTTCCTCACTTTCTATTGTTCGCAACTGATTCTCTGTATTTATTTGTTCGCTTTCTTGGTTGCAATTGAATTCAAATTCGTTTATTCCGCTCTCTGATTCTGTTCCTGTTATTGCTGTAGTTGATGCTCCTGTATAGATACTTCGGTTGCTTATTGCTTTTCTCTTTTCGTCGTCTTCTAATAATCTCTTTTCCTTTTTCTTTTTGCTTCTTGTATGGTCTGCTATATTCGCAATGGTTACGGTTATCCGTTTGCTTGACTGGTTTTATCGTTATTTCTTTTTGATTTATTGGTTTGTCCTCTCTTGCTTTGGCTGCTTTGAAATTTCTGGTTGATTACTTTGTTATTGGCTCGCAACTGCTTCGACGTTTATTCTAAATTCTTTTCTGCTTGATTATTCAAATTCCTTTATTATCGCTCTGCTTTAACGTTTGATCTGAAATATTTTCTACTTGGTTTGCTTTGAAATTGGTTTGGATTGCTTTGTTTGGAAATTTGATTCCCAAAAATAAATGACACTCCAATATTTTATGCTCTATACCAATTTCTCCTCCGTTTACCATACTATATACGTTATTTTCCTTTGTTCGTATTTACCGCGGTGGTCCTCTTTATCTGACTCACCCCCTTCATTTTAAGTCCATTTTTAATTATCTATATCTCGTTTTAATTATCTATTGACCTCGTATCAATTATCTATATGGTCTTATTAATCATCTATATAGTCGTATCAATTATCTATATCATAATAATAATAATATAAAATCATCACACTCATAATCTCATTCATTCCGTTAATTATTTTTCCTATGTCTCCCAAAGAAAATCATTTGCCTAACCCTCAGTCGCTGTTGCTCTATACCCTCTATAGTTTCCGTTGGCTCTTTGGCCTTCGGCATTCATTTTTAACTGGCCCTCTGTGGCCTTCCGCATTAATTCATAATCGTGTTTCATCTTTAATCATATCTCTTTTCATTATAATCGTATCATCTTTAGTGGTCAGTCATCTCTCTTTTATCATAATCATACCTTATCTCATAATCGTTTCTCATCTTTATTGTCTAATCTAAACATAGTCGTATTCTATCTTTAATATCAGTTTTCATCTTTAATCACATTCATATCATCTTGTTCCTATTATCTTTCATCGTATCATGTTACATCTAATTCTAATCATATCTCAATATCGGAGTTGAGTTTCATCAGTGACTTTTGGGTATGTTTGAGGCCTCACACTGACTCTCAATCCATGGCGTCTTTTGTCTAGCGCATTTTACCGGTTACGCTTTCCTCACCGCCACTCGGATATTTGGTACTCGGTGTGGGATCCAGGTTGTTGTACCAAACTCCTCTCTGGGAAAACTAAAAAAACATTCCCTCGGAACACGGTGTAGGATCCGGGTTGTGTACCTCGGAGAATATAAAAAATATGGAAAAACCTAGACGTTCAGTCAAGTTCCAAAAACGGTTTACCTGACTTCCCGAATAGTGAAAAGAAAAGGAAGCGATAAATGGGAGCGGAAAATTCCTAATATAACTATCTAATATCTGCCCGCTATCCCGTCAGATTTCCGGCACAATTCGGCCACCCTGATCTGATCCTTAGTAGGTCCTTTTGAGTATGAACCATTTACCGGTTAGTTCACATCTCACCTACCGTTTGGTGTCCTCGATACTCGGTGTGGGATCCGGGTTGTGTATCGAGTCCCGCCAAGCAAAAAAAATATTCATTCGATACTCGGTGTGGTATCCGTGTTTTTGTATCGAACGGTTCAGCGCCACCAGTCCCTTGGCTGATAACATCCTGAACACGACAGTCCGTAGCTGTCCTCTGGTGCCTCACCACCAGCTAGGGAAAAAATTATCTCTAGATACCTTTACAAAACTATTAAACAAAACTATTAATTCTCTACATCGTGTACACTTTCTCTCACCTCTCGGTCCGTCTCTTCACTTCCCCCTTCAAAATTTGTGGTAATCGCATCAACAAGTTCCCCAAAAGAGGTGATCAATCTCTCGCTGGTACTTGCAGACATACGCGACTTGGCCTACCAGTTCTTTACTCAATAGGGTTGATCAAGGTTTCCCTCGGGTGGGCGTACTATCATTTGACAGCTCAGTTTATCATTTTTTCTCGTCTTAGCTCAATATAATATAAATAAAACAACAAAAATCATACACTAGGAAACTCGGTTGTCGAAATTTTTCCGTCCAATACTTTGTGTCTCTGTGCATGTGCTTTAATTATTTCCCTGATTCGGCTTTCATGTAGGTAATTTTATTTATCGTTGTTGGGTTATTTTAATTTTGTTACTCACGAACACTGCATATTCACTTTAAACATATATATTATTCCATACGTAACCATGATGTTAATTTATCTCACCATCTGATAATAATTCAAATAATGAACAATAAATTTTTATTTTATTTCATTATAACAATTTCGGTTCATGGAAAATAAACAGTCAGTCTTTCCTTTATTTTTCGCTGACTAGCATGCAGTGCGACTCTTGTGCGCATCCAAGACAGTAACTGTTGGGCCAGAACGTAAACGGCCTTGGAGAATGTTTAAATGGATCAGTAATACACACGCAAATATAACATGCAAATTTAAATAAACCTATTGAAACACCAATTAAACCCTATCAAATATGAGAAAAAAGAGAATTAAATATAAAATAATAAACATAAAAATAAATTAAAATAATAACAAAACGCACCAAGATCCGCACGATACCAACACAAACATAACAAGAAAACACAACAAATTCGACAAAATTGAAAAATTAATAAAATTTCATGAAAATGAAACTTAAATCAAAAGATTTGAATTAGTAATAATTCAATAAAAATTCTAAATGAAAAATTATTAAAAGAAATCAAAAAATAATAAAAATAAAGAATAGAATTTACTAGAAAATAACAAGGTCGAATTTTGTTTTACTGCATCAAATTTAACATTCGAGGAAAATAGGTATAAATACTGATACATTTTCACATTAAAGTTAACCATTTTAACCATTTTGAAACCAATTTTAAAACCATTTAAAACCATTTTCGAAATTGTTTTTAAAGCTATTTTCAAACCGTTTTTCAAACTTATTTCTAGGTGAAAAATGTTCATTTTGGAACCCTCTCTCCACGTCACATCCTTGCAACCTCGGTAGAGCTCTACTTGGATGTCGGCGTGGGGAGAGAGGTATTTTTGTTTTATATTATTATATGCAATATTATGCGATTTTTATGGATTGACATTGGATGGTAATTATGTTTATTTGTTTATAATTAATAAATATTATTAATATTAATACATTGTTTTATATGTTTAAATAAAAAAAAAAAAAAACTAAACTTAAATTTTTCTGTCGAAATTTTTCCGGCCCACAGCCAACACATAACGCAAGGAAGCAAAATCTACATAGTACAGATGCATGTAAGTGCGTGGAAGATCGCCAATGATATGTACCCGTGAAGACCCAGCGTATGGAACGCAGGGGTCGTAACGTCAATATTATCCCTATAGCTGAAGCGAGAAATAAGGAAGAAGTCTCCGACTCCTTCCTCGTTTCTCATTTCTGTAAATTCGACCTAAAATTCTATTACACACGGCTCAAAATCATCACACCGAGTAGTCCAGTGGGCACTCAGTAAATATAATATGAACACAATATGCGCCTAAGGTCTATTAAAGGGAAAGAGTACGGGGATAAATTAAATTGAAATCGTTGATATAGCTAATTCCGTATTGATGTTTTGAAGCAAACTAGATAAAACTTATTGCTAAAAGTAAACTAAATTCATATTTTGAAATAAATTAGATAAAACTTATTGCTAAAAGTAAACTAAATTCATATTTTGAAATAAATTAGATAAAAACTCATTGCTAAAGGTAAATTATATTCGTATTTGAAATAAATTAGATAACTTTACCGGTAAATTAGTGGAAAATCATTAAATTTATTGATTCAATTAAATTAATTAAACGATAACGCCAATAAAAAACCTTTCTTACGATATATTTCGATAGCACAGCTATCATCTTCAGGTACTCAAAACCAACTAAAAATATTATGAATTAATATTTAATTTAAACAAATTATTTTTTATTAATTTAATTTTTTAATAAATAAATATTTTTAAAAATATATTTTAAATTAATTTTAAATTTTAAATTTTTTACTTATATTCTAATTTTTTAAAAATTAATGCAATTTAAAATTTTCAATTATTTTAATAATATTAAAAAAAACAAACATGATTTAACATACGTAAACTATTTAAAAACATTCAAAACATTCGTAGTCACAGCACTCTGCACATTAATCTTTGGATCCAATGACCTTATCAGCAATGCTTCACATATCACTCGTTCCAATAACTATTAAAACTTCTCAACAAAATTCTAAAATCAGACATTCCGATATCACTTTTACAGCCTCTATTGTGTTCACTAATATTGGTCAAACCCTTCAATCGACAATGCTCTAGAACTCGAGTACAGAGATGACGGGAAGTCTCTCCAATGTATGTGGCATTACACCCATTACATGTAAATTGATAAACGAGATCAGAACACAATCCAACCGGAGTTTTGATTTATTAATAAACATATTGCGTACCTTACACGAATTAGAGACGATCTTATACTCTAAATTTCCTATCAGTTTACCCAACTTCCTCTTATAATTTGTAAAGCCTTCAGAGTACGGCAATACTAACACATATTTAGGCTCAATTTTTTTATATCCATTTTTACAATCACCCAGGTCAACACTCAATTCACACCCATCCGACAAATTACATTCAGACTTTCCACAACATGGATCCTTAGGATTTTTAATCAATTTATCAACAGTTTCTTTTATCATCAACAATAAAAATGATTTAGAATATCCATTCTTTATCAACAACTCAACCAATTTATCAACACTTTTTACCGAATTAGCAAAAGTAGAAGATAAAGCCCATGAACGATAAATCAATCCTTTCACCATATTTCTCTTATACTTAAATTCACAAAAGCTTTCTGGAGAAGTATAAAGACCAGTATCAGTTGGTTTTCTATAAATCTCTGTCTCATACTGTTTATCTTTGCGTTGAATTAACAAATCCAAAAACGCAATTGATGACTTTCTCTCCGTTTCACATGTGAATACAATGTTTTTATGTAAACTGTTCATAAACTGCAAAAACGGTTCTACATGTTTCTGGTTTTCAAATATAAGAAAAATATCATCCACATACCTTTTATAAACAAAAGGTTTTTCAAATTGGAAAGAAGCAATTTTCTTTTCCAAACTAGCCAAAAATATTGATGGGATAGTCATTCTTGACCATGATGTGTATGTAAATAAGTTGAATGATTTGTTAAATTCTCCTCAGTTTGTGAAATTGCCAAAGGGTCGGAAGAATGGAAAATTACCTCCTCTTAAGGATGAAGAGTTTGTGCAAAAAATGTTAAATGGTTTTATTGAGAAGAAGCTTATTGATGAAGAGGTAGGTAAGTCTATTCGTCCAATAGGATCGCAGCCAGCTAAACTATATGGGCTACCAAAAATCCATAAAGATGGTGTACCTATGAGACCAGTTTTGTCGATGGTTGGTACTGCCCAGTATAAAATAGCAAAGTTTTTAGATGGATTATTAAAACCATTAATGCGATCAGAGTTTGAATGTAAGGATAGCTTTGAGTTTGTTTCTTGTATTGCAAAGCTACAAAAACGAAGTATGAATGATGTTATGGTTTCGTTTGATGTTTGTAGTTTGTTTACGAATGTGCCACTGGTTGAGACAATTGACTTATGCTGTGCGTTGTGGAATGAAAATGATTCGGAACATCACATTTTGGATAGAAGGGCATTTCGAAAACTTCTTGAATTTGCTACTTCAAATGTCAATTTTCTTTTCAATGATGAATGGTATCAACAAATAGATGGAGTCGCTATGGGTTCCCCTTTAGCACCAACGATGGCATCAATATTTTTGGCTAGTTTGGAAAAGAAAATTGCTTCTTTCCAATTTGAAAAACCTTTTGTTTATAAAAGGTATGTGGATGATATTTTTCTTATATTTGAAAACCAGAAACATGTAGAACCGTTTTTGCAGTTTATGAACAGTTTACATAAAAACATTGTATTCACATGTGAAACGGAGAGAAAGTCATCAATTGCGTTTTTGGATTTGTTAATTCAACGCAAAGATAAACAGTATGAGACAGAGATTTATAGAAAACCAACTGATACTGGTCTTTATACTTCTCCAGAAAGCTTTTGTGAATTTAAGTATAAGAGAAATATGGTGAAAGGATTGATTTATCGTTCATGGGCTTTATCTTCTACTTTTGCTAATTCGGTAAAAAGTGTTGATAAATTGGTTGAGTTGTTGATAAAGAATGGATATTCTAAATCATTTTTATTGTTGATGATAAAAGAAACTGTTGATAAATTGATTAAAAATCCTAAGGATCCATGTTGTGGAAAGTCTGAATGTAATTTGTCGGATGGGTGTGAATTGAGTGTTGACCTGGGTGATTGTAAAAATGGATATAAAAAAATTGAGCCTAAATATGTGTTAGTATTGCCGTACTCTGAAGGCTTTACAAATTATAAGAGGAAGTTGGGTAAACTGATAGGAAATTTAGAGTATAAGATCGTCTCTAATTCGTGTAAGGTACGCAATATGTTTATTAATAAATCAAAAACTCCGGTTGGATTGTGTTCTGATCTCGTTTATCAATTTACATGTAATGGGTGTAATGCCACATACATTGGAGAGACTTCCCGTCATCTCTGTACTCGAGTTCTAGAGCATTGTCGATTGAAGGGTTTGACCAATATTAGTGAACACAATAGAGGCTGTAAAAGTGATATCGGAATGTCTGATTTTAGAATTTTGTTGAGAAGTTTTAATAGTTATTGGGAACGAGTGATATGTGAAGCATTGCTGATAAGGTCATTGGATCCAAAGATTAATGTGCAGAGTGCTGTGACTACGAATGTTTTGAATGTTTTTAAATAGTTTACGTATGTTAAATCATGTTTGTTTTTTTTAATATTATTAAAATAATTGAAAATTTTAAATTGCATTAATTTTTAAAAAATTAGAATATAAGTAAAAAATTTAAAATTTAAAATTAATTTAAAATATATTTTTAAAAATATTTATTTATTAAAAAATTAAATTAATAAAAAATAATTTGTTTAAATTAAATATTAATTCATAATATTTTTAGTTGGTTTTGAGTACCTGAAGATGATAGCTGTGCTATCGAAATATATCGTAAGAAAGGTTTTTTATTGGCGTTATCGTTTAATTAAATCGTTGCCAAATTTATTTAATTATTCAATTAAATTAAGTAAAGTAGTTATTGATTAAAGACAAAGAAAAATTAAATTAATTCATGAAATTATTATGATTAAAACTAAAATAATTATTGGGTAAAAATAAGCAACTCATTAAATTAGGTTATTATAAAATATTGATTAAAAGTAAAATGATTATTAGTTAAACCAATTAATAGGCACAATTAACGAAACTCATTGAGTAACAAATAACATTTTCCCCTTTCGTAACTTGTAGATTAAAACTAACTAATGTAAATTCATTAACGGTAAATTGACGTATTGAGTAAACCAAAAGTAAAACATTGCTCGACAGCAATTTAGTACATATTCGAATAAAATTGAAATATAGTTTAGATTCATAAATTGGAGATTTTCCAGTAATTTATCAAGATAAAGTAGTCTATCGCCAAAGTAATCTATCAGGTTAACGAATGGTAAAGCAAAAATAAGTGATTGAGTAATGACAATTTACATAATTGGACTAAATTAAAGTAATTATAGAGTAAAACGTATAGTAATAAAAGTAATGAAATGTATTGTTTAAAAAACAAATTTTCCATCAATAAATATAAATTCATGGATCCAACATAAAGAATAGGTTGTTACTTAAAAATAGGTTAAAATAAAATCTACGCAATTAAAAACAACCAAAATTCAGGTTAACAGGTAAATCAGAAAAACAATAAAAATGTTATATTAATATTACACAAATTAAATAGTCATAGAGTTATGCTTACCGACAACGACAAATTAAATCCAAAAATATAACAAATAAAATCCAATGATATAGTTCCACATGCGAGATCCGCCATAGGGCCAGGTAAAGATTGTCCTAAAGGCGTTGATAAAATATGTCCAATCAAACGAAATACCAACTTACCAAATTGCTACAACACAACTGAAAAATTAAATTCCAGTAAATAGATAAATCGATAAACCCTGAAATTGAAAGCAGAATAATGTAAACACTGGACAAACCTACGAAAATTCATTATCGCCATCCGCTCATAATTTCTAAATGGTTGAATTGACATAAACACCGGACATAGATCCAAACATCGCCGTTCACTCGTAAATTGTAAATGATTGAATTGACATAAACACCGGACATAGATCCAAACATCGCCGTTCGCATGCAAACGCTAAATTATTGGTAGCGACATTTCAAAGGTCATTCGTAGATTTGACGAAAATTAAATAAACCCACATGCCTACAATAGTTCATTTCCGCGTACGCTAGCGATAGACATAAATAGATTTTATTCGAAACCCAAACTCATACGGTGATCTCCCTCAGTTTTCTATGCTTAAATTACTAGAGTGAAAGTCTAAAATAATAGCCATCAAAGTTGTTTCTGTTTTAACGACGATTAACAAATTAATAACCGTGTATTACTATACTTAATGCCAAGCTGTTAGACTACAACCGATCTACTGTTAAAACCCTGAAGGCCCATAACTCAATTAGTGTATCGATTTCGCTTAAAGATCACGATAATCTTTAGAAGGATACGTAGGAACGTCATGAGAAGATATAGTTAACGAGATATAGCACGCCTAACACTCATAGGTAGACAGCCTCAGTAGGTTCACAACAAGTTACCATAAAAATCAAAAGCAATAAATTTAAATTCGATAAGTTTGAATTTTGATAAGCCCAATGGCAACAACCTAGTCATTAGTGAATCTAGTATAACAATTGAGCGAACAAATTAAATAAACTACTTTTCACCCCTATACGCAAGTAGTTGACCTTGATGCATTTTTAGAAAAGAATATGCCGCTCAAATGGAACGACACTCCAATGACCGATGAGCAATCTCGAAAAGAACCACCCCCAAGGGCGGAAATCTTCCAGGAAATTCAGCAACAGTGGCCGTACCCCACTACTTGGAGGTTACTGGGCCTAAACAGCGACCCGTGTGGACTCGCCGGACAGCAATATCCTGCAGCGGAGACGTATATGAATGCGCGGAGTCTCCTCACCTAATGGGAACGGGTGCAGGAGCAGGTGGATCTACAAGTGGTCAAGGCGAGGATGTATCTCGCCAATGTAGAAGAAGATATCCTCGCCGGGCGAATCGCAAAAGCCTACCCACTTCGCCCAGTCCGCGATACCCGACGCCCATACCCTGTGGTTCCTCCGATGAAGAGCCGAAAGAAGTCGTTTCCTGAAAAATAGAAATCTCAAAGACACTAACGATTAATACGAACTAGTTTGATTTTTTTGTTGTTATCGAAAGAAATGTTCTTTACCCTGTCTCTGCGTTTGATCATTCGTCTAAGAATATTCGATTCAATCGATATGTTTACGATAATGATAAAAATAAATTATATGAATTATTAGAGTCAAATTTAACGAACTTATCCATTATAGCTATGGCCACCATTCAAATTCTGCAAGCGGAACTAGACCGTATAAGGAACACAAATACGGATCTCCTTCACCAAATACTCCAGATGACAAGAGAGGTCCAACAGATCAAAGCAACTTGGTCGGATCCGAAAAGAGTCAAAACGTTATACCACCGACTATCTGCAGCACAGAAAAGTTGGGCTGAAGAGCGACAGCTCAATCAGAGCCTGCGCACCCAGATACGAGGATTAGAAGTAGCCCTAGCCGTTTGTCGGGAGGGGGGAAGCTGTCACCTACCCGCTCGTATTCGCCCCGCCCCAGATGGTGCAGAAGAATCCTCAATCAGTAGAGCAGTCCACTACTCAACCAATTAATCGTCGGCCGGGACGCAAGGAGCGTGCCCGACGCCGAGCTGCACTACAATCAAAACCGTCCCATTAACTTTTGATAATTTCATATTTCTGTTATTTCAATAAAGTAGTTGCATTTACAGTTAAAGTATTTCCGAAGGGCACTTACACGCAGACGTTATTATGAGTACTTGCGTCGCAACTTTAGATCATCTCTCCACATTCGATTTTGAAATTACTTCTACAGGGACAGAGCTAAGCGAGCATAAGTCTTCTATCGACAGCTCGTGAATTAGAGGGTTGTCCGAGCAATTACAGTACTAGCGATAATACTCAATTTTTGCGGACAATCCACCACTTGAACACATTACCAACGTTGCCTAGCAACGGGGGTGCCAAGTGGCGATCAGAATCATTTTGTATGGCGTTACCAGGGCCACCATGAGGATAAGCAAGATTCGAAACCCTGTAACCCACCATAACTCAGGTGTCCGCAAGGTATCACCATTACTCGTGCTTCTTCTGTTTTGCACGCATAGCATTCTAGATAAGCCTTGGTTTGTTCCTTCATTGTTGTTGTGATCTCGTCCTCAATGTTTTCAACTTTTTTCATCAACTTGTTCCAATCTTTTCCAAATTCAGTTATTTCTAATCTCATGAATAGAATTTCATATATTCTTTCAGTTGTCACTTCTTTATCAACATCAATCAATTTTATTAATATGAAGAGTTCGTCAGAGTACAGGTTTGAAATCGTTGTTATGTCTTCTTTAGCTCGTTTAATTAATTTTTGTTTATTAATTAAATTCCTCTAGGTTATCGTTTTCGATGTCCAAGATGCCCTTCAGTTTTTCTATTATTTTGGCTGGTTCCATCTATAAAATATTGAATATTTTTAGTTGCTCATTAAATTTATTTGAATACTAATTAGCTAAATTGTACGTTTAAATTCATCCATTAGACTCTTAATTTAATATTTTAATTCATCTTATAAACTACTATTTTAATAGTTATAATTACTCGTTGCAATTTATTCTATTATCGTTTATCTACCCTACTAGGTTTTATTGTTTTCTCCTGTGGTTTATCGTTACTCCCCTTACTTACCCCATTTCATTTTATCCCGAAATTTGCCCTTTTAATTATATGTTGTTTACTTATGCGTCTCGTGAGTGTCGTTGTTATTTTACTGGATGTTGTATCGACAAGTATTGGTAAATGTTGAATGTCTTGGCGTTGATTTCTATACAACCTTTAAAAACGATGTCATATCGATTTGGGTTTTTGCAAAGACAATCATTGTTTATCCCTTTTTGTATTCTCTTAATTGTATGTAGTCGGTTTGGTCGTTTTTCATCGTTTATTTCATCGTTTATTTCATCTCTCGCGGTTCGACAAAAATGTCGTCCCGACATATTTAATTTAACAATTAAACATTGCTTCTATTTCTTTGGGTTTTTACACAAAAGCAATAAAATAGTTCTGTACTCTGTCCCCTCTCATTTGTTTGTACAAGAAAATCGTGTTGATCCCGGCTGAGCCCCCAAATTTGTATGGTGGGTTACTGGGTTTCGCTATTTGTTTAAATCATCTTATTGTTACCCCGGTAACGCCATACAAATATTACCTTGACTACCACTCGACACCCGTTGCTAGGCAACGTTGGAAATATGCTCGAGCGGGTGGATTTTCCGCAAAAAGTGAGCACTATTACTAATACTGTAATTGCTCGGACAACCCTTGGGTCCAACGAGTAGTCGTTAGAAGACACTTGCTCGATTTTCGATGAATGTTCCCTCTATGTCACGAGTTTAGTATTAAAGTGTAATAATAAATAACAGGGATTCTATCATGATTCTTGGACTACCATATACATAAGTCTAATGCATTCATACAACAAAGACATGTATTAATTACAAACTACACCGCCGTCGAGCTTTATTTAGGCTTTGTTAACAATCGAGCGGCTCGGCGCCTGGCTCTTTCTTTACGTCCTGGACGATAGTTAGTAGATGCTGTTGCCACTGGGGTTGAGGCTGATGCTGGAAGGGTCACCGACTCCCGGTAAGCTAACTGAGCCGGTGCATAAACGAGAGGGTAAGTAACGGCCGCTCCTTCCTGACTGGCCGACAGGGCAACCTCCAGTCCTCGTATTTGCGTTCGCAGACTTTGATTTATCTGCTTTTCCTCTGCCCATCCCTTTTGAGCAGCTGTGAGTCTCTGGTGTAGTGGTTTTATTTTGGCTGGATTCACCCATGTGGCTCGGGTTTGGTGTACTTCTCGAGTCAGCTGAATGATCTGATCATACAGGGTCTTGCTATTTTGCTGTGCACGGCCAGTTTCGTTCGTAATAATTGCAGGGAATCCATTTCTGGAATTAATGACATCAAAAGGGTAACTATTATCACAGAATTAATAAGCATAACGGGAATTAAACAAAAACTTCCTTGACAAATTATTATAACACCAAACAGAACAAAATTGATTGCTAACCGAACTAATTATTTATTTTAATAACAAAGAAAATATCAATAAAACCAGGTCAATTCAAGATACCAGCATCAGATGTCAGTGAATCCTCTCGCTACCCACTCCTCCGGGGAGCAGTTCAAAAAGATCATTACCGGCCGTTTAGTATTACGAACCCGGTTAGTCCTGGCCACCTGAGAGTCCTTCCTGTTCTCACCCATCTCCTCATTGGTACATCCGTACATTGGTCTACGCGATAGGGGGTGGCGATAGGCCGCAGCAATCCGGCCAGTTTCAATATCGTCTTCAATTCTCGCCAAACATTGACGGGCTCGGACTACCTGTAGGTCCACCTGTCTTTGATGGTTGAGAAGGCTATCGAGGAGGCGACGGGCGTGCTCATGTATCTCTTGAGCTGGCTTCCACTCCTCCCAGAGCTGTTCCGATGCCTCGGGATTTCGGTGGTGACTTTCCGGTTGTCCACTGATCTGTCGGGATTCGAGTGGGGAAAGCCCGAGACATCTGGCTTGTCGGAACTGCCTCCACGCTTCTCTCCATCAGTCGGCAAGTTGGATAGGGATAAGATCCGGATCTGAGCGTCCTTAATAAGGTTATAATTAGCACAAATTCCTTTGAAAATTAAACAATTAAACACTAATAGCGGAGCAAGATAAAAGTTTTCAATATACGTGCGGATCTCCCTGGTTTTACCTGACTATAATCATTCGATGCGGAGTCTCGAAATTCGTGTTTGATGAACTTAGTTCGATAAGGTTCAATTAAGCACACCTTATACAATGCTCTAGATATTTATTGGAGAAATTCAAAGAAGAAATGTTCTTTATTTAGCGTCGTTCGTGATGGTAATCCCATTTATGTTGACAAGTTTTAGGTTAGTAGCAGATAACTCCGATTTTCCATTAATAACATTTTCTATATTAAAACTCCATCATTTTGCAATACATTATACAAACTCACCGGTGTATGACAAAATCGAATTCATGAGTTACATCCATTTCATTATGTTGACCGACAAATGTCTAATAAGGAAACATCACCGTTCCTACGCCATATCAATAGTAAAGAGAAACAAGCCAACTTACAATGAAATTTAACGTTCGCTTTTAACATGTTTATTTATATTATTTTAAACAAAATAAAAATCGTTCTAATTTACTCTAAATAAATATTATACATATTCGGTAACTTAAAATCCATAAATGGTTTAAGGCTAAAGTCCTAAAATTATGTTACCTAATTACAAAATGAATATAAATCATGAAAATCCACACATAAGGAAATTGTTACCCTAAATTTCAAGTACCTTAAAAATAAGATATGAATAAAAATATTGACGGTAAGTTTTAATACCAAACCGCTTATAAAATATCGCGATATCGTTACGATATATAAATATAAAAAATTTAAATCTACAAACTTCTTATATAGTACGGAAAATCATAGCTACTTATGTATTACAAAAATTAAAAAATAAGAAAAATCATTACCTATTATCTGTGGGTCGGGATCGGATACCGATCCTTCGCCAGATGGGCTGGTTGAGGCATTTCTTTTGCGAGAAACTTGTTGTAGATTCATTTTCTAATGTACTAATCTAACGATGCTGATTGAGGTGTTTATATCCAGATGACTGTGGATGGTTATGTCTCATGCACTAATGTAATCACATGTATCGGAGAAGGTGTGCAATATCCGCCATTCTGCGAGAAATGTTAATATCATTTTGGCGGGTAAGTGATTGATTTCTTAATTCCCCAATTATACATTTGTCTAGCCGGAAACGAAAAAAATAAATCGATGGTGAGGAAGCGGATTTGTGAACCCGACCGGTGTGTCGATGTCTGATTTTAACTGGTCGTTGTCGAATTTTTTCTCTCCGGTTTGTGATTATTAATCAAGTTGGTTTATTGTGATTGTGACCATTCATCGATTGGCTAAGTTGACAATTCACAGTTCAATCTCCACTAAGGTTCTTATTTATATTATTTTCGATCAAAATTAAATTTATTCATTTTAGATTTAATCTCGCTTAATTGAAGTCTGGTACTGAAATTCTTGGGGGAAAATACTATGGGAATGGTTGAGGTGGTGGACATCGGTTGGATAGACAATAGTATTGGCAATCTCGTCGGTTTCTCCGTTCGTGAGGGTTATATAGTAATGGGACGTTGGTCATTTTTCTCGGAGATTGGCCTTAGTTTATTAATGTAATTTGTTTCTTATTTTCCAAATGGACAATACTGATGATACAGTTAATTGTTCACTTATTGAGATCCTTAAAATTAACAATAACTTAAATCCTCTTAAATACAAACTTAAAACTAAAAGTGATATAATATATAAAAGTAAAAAGAGTGAACATGAGTTAGAATGTTCTAAGAGATATAAATTTAATTATAAACCTAATGAACAACTATCAAAAATTTTAAACTGTAATGATATAATAACTATTAAACCTTGTATGAATAAATTTATTAATATTTTTGCAAACAATACCTCTCCTGTCTCTGAATTTAGCACAATACAACTTTATAACTCTCCTGAAAATGACACAAACACTCCTACTTGCCCTGAGAATATCAAATTAATCTTAAAAAAACTTAAAAACACTGCTCTTGGTCTTGATAAAATATCCTTCTCTGACTGGCGTATCATCTCTCATGACTTTCTCTTTCCTACTTCTATGTGTAACAACATCCTTTGAACACTTCGCTGCCCTGAAGACTGGAAAACCTTCCGCACTAAGCTTATTCTTAAAACCGGTAAATCTGACAAATCTTTCCTTGCGTCCTCCTGGCGACCTCTTGCTATAATGAACACCTCCTATAGAATTTTTGCAACCCTTCTTAATGATAGGATACTTAATTGGATATCCTCAGGCAATCTTCTCTCTAAAAACCAAAAAGCAATAGGAGCCTCTGATGGATGTGCTGAACATCAAACTACAATAAATCTTATAAGAGACTATAGTATACGAAATAATAAACAACTACATATTATATGGCTAGACATTGCAGATGCCTTTGGCTCGATCCCCCATGACCTCATCTGGCACCCCTTGACTGAAATGGGACTTTCTAAAAACACCATAAGTCTCCTTAAAGATATGTACACCGGGATCAACACTTTCTTTGACTGTGAGGGTGAGACATCAGACCGTATACCACTTACTAAGGGAGTCAAGCAAGGCTGCCCTCTCTCTATGACTCTTTTCTGCATCACTATTGACTTTATAATCAAAACTGTCCTTGAGAAACACCCCTTATTCTTTAATGGACACAACATTAGCATCCTTGCATATGCTGATGATTTAGTTCTTATTGCTGACTCATATACATCTATCCTTGACATATTACATACTACTGTTGAATGTGCAACCTATATGAATCTAAAGTTCAAACCTTCCAAATCTGGCTACATGGACACGTCTAATGCAAATAGACAAACCTCTTTATATAACGAAACCATACCTACTGTCAGCAATGACAATCTTTACAGATATCTTGGTGTAGACTTTTCTTTCAGCAAAAAACACAACATAGATTCACGACTAAATATATGTACGCATAACACAAAACTGATCTTTAATTCATACCTTCACCCATCTCAAAAAATTTATTCATACAAATCTTTTATCCATTCAAGACTCATCTTCACTCTTTGTAATTGTAATATTAATCATATGGTATTAGATTGCCATAGTAAACTAAAAACTAAAGGTCGTGAAAGTCAACTAGGCTTTGACCAAAAAATTAAAAATATCATTAAACCAATTATTGGTGATTTTTTCCATCAAATAAATAATAATTTTATATATGCTGATTGTAAGCTCGGAGGACTCGGTTTCACTTCCTCTATCGACGAATATATAATTCAGAGTGTAGTACACACTCTTTATATGATTAGCTCTAAGGATGAACTTTTTTCAAATATGTATATAAGTGAACTCAAGGATGCTAGGGGGAATGGTGACATACTTAGAGCACTATCCTGGTTAAATGGGGAAATTAAAATTACATCCCAATATGACAGCAGTTTTAGGAAATTTAGAAAATCTGTTATTAGACTAAAAGATAAATTCAACATTAATGTTAAACTAAAATACATTGATGCTATTATTAACTTAGAAATTAATTATAAAAAGCGAACCAAATACTTTAATATTAACAACCTTAATGAAACCTCCTCTGAGCTGCACTACCTTATAAAATATGAATATGCCTGTAGATGGTATATGATGCCTTGCCAAGGATACATTGCTGCGTTTATTGGTGAAAGTAGCACAGCTGCCTACCTTATTCAATCAGAAATACTAACTGACTCACAATACTACTTCCTAATAAAAGCAAGAAATAACATTCTAACACTAAATTATACACCACACAAACTGAAACAAAACAAAGCAATAACTACATGCAGACACTGCAAAAAACACCCTGAAACTCAAGCACATGTATTCAATCACTGTACATCAAAACCGCATGCAAAACGCAATAAACACAAAAGAGTACTTGAGGCAATTGTTAACTTCTTTCTTGAAAAACACTTTGACGTTGATGTTGAGAAAACACCCATAGGAATTAACACAACCTTAGTTCCTGACCTTTTAATAACATCTAAAAGAAACAAATTAATACATGTTGTTGACCTTTAGGTTCCTTATGACTCTAGAATAAACTTTGACAATGCTAGAGCTGATAATTACAAAAAATATAAAAACATTGCCATTGATATTAAGCATGTACATAAGCGTAACACAACTGTAACTGCCCTAATAGTAGGCACTCTTGGATCTTGGGATCGCTTTAATATACCTCATCTTAAAAAAATCGGATTGACTAAAAATGAAATTAAAACATTGTCTGAAAAAGCTTGTGCTGCTGCTGTTAAAGCAAGCTATGACATATACAGAGAACACACTTCTAAAGACTAAATACTTTGAATATAATTTGCACTCTCTACTTATAACTCAGCTGTGTACCTTGGCCTTATTAACTATTTATAATAATTACCTTTATTTATAACTAACACCCATATAATTTAAATATTAATTATATAATAATAACATCCATTACTTATAATAACTAGCACCCATATAATTTTAATCTTAATTATATATATATATATATATATATATATAACTTTCATTATTTATAAATAACACTAATCTAATCTAAACTTTTTATACATACTTATAATATACAATATCTATAATAACTTCCATTTACCTAATTAAGATATAATATTCAATATACCTATACAAACCTAAATTTACCTAGTGTAATCCTATTATATCATACATGCAATGCTTTTATTACAGGAAAATATATATGAAGATTTATCTATGCTGCCAATACTACAAGCAAAGAATCGATAAATAATAATAATACAGAATAACTACTAATGGAGAAGACAGATTAATGAAGACAAATTTATATTATTTAATAACATTGAAATTCCAATGAAGTGATTACCGGACTGAATGATGAAACGCTTGCTTTAATATGCCAAACCAATGCTGATGAAACTCCTGATGATGTACAAACTGCTGGACTACATTCCAATCTACAAGAATTCATGATGATATACCGACAACTGTAGCACCCAAACCGAACACCGAACGTGACCCTCAGAGTCGTACTAAGGGCTGGAAATGCTTTTTCCGCCTTAAAGTGTAATAGCGTGTGGTGGGTTACAGGGTTTCAAATCTTGCTTATCTTCCTGGCGACCCTAGTAACGCCATACAAAATGATACTGACCCACTTGGCACCCGTTGCTAAGCAACGTTGGAAATGTGTTCAAGTGGTGGATTGTCCGCAAAAATTGAGTACCATTGGCTAGTACTATAGTTGCTCGGACAACCCTCGGGTTCACGAGCTGTCGATAGAAGACCTATGCTCGCTTTGCTCTGTCCCTCATAATTACTCATGATTAGTGTTTAATTGGCTGTGGAACGAATTGGCGGTGTTGGTATGCGGTCATATTAAAGTAATAATTCAACTACATTTAAGACTATTTTATTCGATTCAGACACATATACAACCGTTACTACTGGACGTGTTGAAGTTGTGTTGCGCGGCGTCGGGCACGCTCCTTACGTCCCGGTCGACGAATTTTCCCGATCGTTCCTGTTCTCCTGGGTGACTCCTTCCTGGATGGCGTGTCGGTCGATCTGGTGTCTGTCCATTCTAGAGACATGTTTGGCTGAAAGCAACGTATTATGATCAATCACTGGCGTATGATGAACGAAAAAATAAAGCGGATTTATCTAAATTGTACGCGCGATTTGTTATCTGACTCGCTAATGGCTAAGTGATGGCTGTTGGGCTTTCGTATTGTTCAATATTATATTATTGGGACGAGTAGAAACTTGCGTTCGGTCACGTACTGTCATTTGTCAATACTGGGCGGAACTTAACGGTAGATCTTGTCTATATTAGAATTGTCGTTAACCTTAGGGTTAGGATTACTTCTTAGTTCGACCCAATCTTCATGGTTACGGAGGGGTTTCCATTGATTTGTTAACATTTCGTGCCCTCAAAGTATCTGAATTGGTCAACCTGGATTCATGTCTCCTATTTAGATGGGCTTGACCATGCACCTCTCTTAGTTAACAAAAATTTAAATATGTTTTCAATATGTACTTTATATTAATATTTGGGCTAATAGATTAACTAATAAATTTAATATTATAATCAAAAATATTAAACTTATATTGTAAATAATGTTAACTTTAATTACTAAAATATGTTTCAAATGTCGAAATGCGACTGTTTATTTATAAAATATGCAATGCAAATGCATTATTGTAATTATTCTAGCTCATCAAATAGAATCCGGAATTTCGTGAGCTATTCGGTCTCTTTGGAATTTTACTAATTTACATCAGTAAGTCGATTCGCGTGCCTGTTTAAGATGACGGAGATGCACATCCGCCCCGAGACAGTCTATGTTTAGACCAACGGCGTCTATTAGGTCTACTGATCTGACTGATCTGGCGATAATATTTTCGGTCGATGTTTATTGTTCGCCGATAAACTGGCTATATTTTTCGCTCGGCAAATTTATTATTCAGTCTTATTTAATCACCGTGCTATCTTAAAATTTTCAATTTCAAAGCTCGGTCAGATCAACTGGGGTAAGTTATCGCTTTAATCGCTTCTTATACCTTTATCTGTTAGATTTTTAGTGTCACATACGCGCTCCTACTATGGATTTTGATGGACTATTTCCCGTATTGTTTGGATAATTTTATCTACCAGCGGTTGGAAGTTATTTCAGTTCCCATCTACATTGGTCGATCGTAAGACAGATTTGCATTCTCCTGATCTATTGGTTGCAATACAAAGCTGTATTCTCTCATTTTATTTGAGTATTGATGGACTTTCGAATGTCGTGGATTATTTATTACGCAAATCCCCGTGGTTCAAATCGCTTAGCTAATTTGGTATACCTAATTCCATCACTAATTTCTTGTCGCTAACATATGATCTTTAACCAGCTGGCCTATGGGTTCTTTACTGCAAATTGATGATCCTAATCAGTAGATTGTCGAATTTACTTATGTTAGATTGTAATTCATGAATTGTTTTATCTAATGTTTACTCGATATTTTGGCCATAAATTATTAACAATTTAATGTCATTATAACTTTATTCCATTGGGTTTACTTGAATTAGGTTGATGGTTCGAATGATTTTTACTCGTTTACTGCGGAAGATGGGATGAAGTTAAGGGTGGTAACTAAAACTATTAATTCCATTAAAATAAGCTCTACTAAACCTTTCCTACGACATTAAATGGATTTATTCGTTGAAATTGATTGCAACTAATATAGCTAACTAGGAATTCATTTTATTTCTGGCAATCAGGTTTACCTAATTTTATTACTTTGCTCTACTCCTAGGAATAGATTTTTTATCCGATTCGTTCTCTCAGTAAACTTATCTGCCAAAATTAAACTATAACCTTAGAGTATTACCAACCATTACTATTCGCTAATGCAACTTTCTCGTAAGTTTCACCTAATGAGTTGAATTACGCTTCGTCTAAATTGTTTAAAGCTCTACTTGCATTTTGGGTACCTCTCGCACTCAGGTTCATTTAAAACGTGAATTTAGTTTACTATTATTATCACTAGGGTTGCTTAATCTCTTTGAACCATCGACCTTTATCGTAGTATTGAGTTTTATTTAAATCAGGGGTTTAAATTAATCATAAGTGGTATTCAATTTACTCTAAAGATGATTTCACGAGTTTTAGTTATATCAATGATTTTTATTTAAGTTATCACAATACCCTTTTCACATGCCATTTTATCTCGTTTACTTTAATCCTGAATCAAGGAGTTAGTTTAGATTGAACCGTGAGTCACTTAAATTTCCAATAATTATTTTATTAAAATCCACATTAATTAAGGGAATATTTATTTTTAATGACGACAAAAATCTGTTAACTTGATGAATAGATTCAATTTAGGGGACTCACTGAACTATTTGCGATATTTATGTTTTATTTTCGATGAGTTAATATACTACCAGTTAAATCATTTTTAAACATCAATTGAATTTATTTATACCAACGATTTCAGTTGATTTATTCCCGTACCCTTTCCCTTTAATAGATCTTAAGCGCCTTTGTGTTTATATTATATTTATTGAGTGCCCACTGGACTACTCGGTGTGATGATTTTAAGCCGTTTGTAAGATAATTTTAGGTCGATTTTACAGAATTGAGAAACGAGGAAGCAGCCAGAGACTTCTTCCTTATTTCTCGCTTCAGCTATAGGGATAAATATTACCGTTACGACCGCTGCGTTGCGCACGCTGAGTCTTCACGGGTGCATATCATTGGCGATTTTCCACGCACTTACATGCATTTGCACTATGTTGATTTTACTAACTTGCGTGATGTGTCGGCTGTGGGCCGGAAAAATTTCGACATTCAAAATTTATAATTTATAAAGACATATAAATTAAGTTATACATATTAATAAAGTTTATTAATTATAAAACAAATAAATTTACCCATTTAACCATTCCATAAAAACATCAAATCATAAAATAGAGCATAAAACAACATAAATACCTCTCTCCCCACATCAACGCCGAGCAGAGCTCCATTGAGATGCAAGGTCGTGATGTGGACAGAGGGTTCCAACCAATATGCTTCTTACCTAAAATTTCTGTTGCTGAAAATTCAAATAAACTAAACACCTTCAAAATTGGTCTCGAAAATAGTTTAAGATTTTTAAGAACTAAGTAAAATGGCTAGTTTCAAAAACGATTTTTTGGTTTTTCAAAAAATGGTTGTTTTAAATGTGAAAATGGATCAGTATATATACCTATTTGTATGACGTGTGAAATTTGATGCAGTAAAACAAAATTCGACCTTGTTCTTTTCTAGCAAATTCTATTTTTTAATTTTTATATTTCTTGATTTATTTTTATAATTTTTTTATTTAAAAATTTTTATTGAATTATTGCTAATTCAATTTTTCGATTTAAATTCCACTTTAATGAACTTTAATTGATTTTTCTAATTTCGTCGAATTTGTCGTGTTTTCTTGTTATATTTGTGTAGGTATCGTGCAGATCTTGGTGCATTTTGTTATTATTTTATTTTATTTTTATGTCTATTAATTTATATTTAATTCTTTTATTTCTTAGATTTTATATGGTTTAATTGGTGTTTTTCAGGTTTTATTTTTAAATTGCGTGTTGTATCTTCGTGTGTGTTCCTGATCCATTTAAACATTTTTCAAGGCCGTTTATGTTCTGGCCCAACACGTGAATAAACTAAAAATTCTCAAAGGACAGAGTAATCGAACTCGCCTTAGGCCCAGAAGGGGCCACCGGATTTTAATTAATAAAAATTTGATTTTTTTTTTTTTTTACTATGAGGCAATTCAAAAGGGCGTCTAGTGAATCAAACCCGTCCCAGGATATTTTAGTTCAGGCCCAAGCACTCCTGGACAACCTTCTGAACTACCAGCGCCACGTCGACTGCTCAGTGGAGCAGACCAAGAGATACTTAGCCAACGTGAAAGACGACCTGGCAGCGGGGCGTCTAGCAAGCACTTATCCACCTTCCCCGAGGCCGACCCGAAACACCAAGCGGCCAGTATTTGTGATTCAGGGTTACTCCCCGGAAGACGGGATCAAACGATTCTTTGAGGACTCATCATCCCCTAAACAGTGACCGTGAATTCTTAGAAAAAAGTTTTTTTTCCTTTTAATAAACCAATGGAAATCCAGCTTCATTCTTTCTGTTTTTCCAAATTAACTTCGACAAAACTATGTTTAGTATTAACCATATTTTAACTATAAAATAATTACGATAGTCTAATGTTTGTTATTCTAGAAATGGACCCTATACAATTACTACAAACAGAATTGACTCATGCAAGGCAGGCCAATAAGAATCTCCACGACTAGCTAGTCCAACTAGCCCGGGAAACCCAACAAACCAAGGCTATTTGGGTAGAGCCGAAGAGGGTCAAATCGCTATATCAAAAACTTACCGTGGCACAAAAGGGGTTGGCGGAAGAGAAGCAATTGGTCCAAGGTCTGAAGACCCAAATAAAGGGGCTGGAGGTCGCGTTGTCCGCCTGTCAAGAAGGGGCAGCGGTGACCTACCCACTAGTCTTCGCCCCTGCTCAATTGGCCTACCGCGAGACGACTTCCACTCCATCAACAATCTTAACGTCAACTCTTACCACGACCACTACTCCAATCACAACAACAACGAACAGTCATCGACCTGGACATAAGGAGCGGGCTAAGCACCGAGCCGCTCGATTGTCAAATAAGCATGGACTATCATAGGTCATGTATTTGATTGATTAATAAAGCGGGATTGAGATTGTAAATTCTATGTATATATTGTTACATTTATATGATCCTAGTAGTTTGAAATGACATTTTAAGAGGGTTTAAATAAGGGACACCACCACATTTTGTTCCAAACCGACGCTGTCAAACGATAGAAATTTCGACATAAGGGGATCAAACGACTTAAAGCGAGCACAAGTCTTCTAACGACGGCTCGTTGGACCCAGGGATTTGTCCGAGAAATTACAGCAATAGTAATATCGCTCACTTTTTGCGGACAGTCCACCCACTCGAGCACATTTCCAACGTTGCCTAGCAACGGGTGCTGTGGTAACGAGAGAGTATTTATATGGCGTTACCCGGGTAACTAGAAGTATTTAAATGAACGTCCAACCTCGGTAACCCACCAAAAGTAAGAAAATACAAAGAAACTCCCAAGGTCAAATTTTGTTTTAATATATCAAAATTAACACGCAAGGTTAGGGTCACAGAATAGGTATATATACCGATTCATTTTCACATAATTTTAATGATTTAATCACTCAGTTTTGAGGAACTTGAAGCAAGCACTTTTATTCTGAAACTCTATTTAGAAAAGTAAGCAAGAATGACTTGCGGAGACAATTTTGTGTAATGCTCATTTCATAAAGAATGTAATCGATGTCAATATTTATCAAATATATGCTATAACTAACATAGACGTTTTTAAAAGTCGAAATTTTTCCGGCCCACAGCCACACACCGACAAGCTATTAAAATCAGACATATCATATTCGAGCAGTGGAAGTGCGGTGTAAGTCCGCCAGCAGCTCGTGCTCGTGAGAGATCTCACCGTGGGTAACGACGGACTCGAACAGTCAATTCATATACCGTTATAGGGGAAGCAGGGAGATCGGGAGACAATCTTTTGGTTGCCTACCTTTCTACCTACTCCCGAAAAATCGACCAAAATATCTCTACACATCGGCTAAAATATTAACACCGAGTAGTCCAGTGGACACTCTTAAAATCTAACTTCGACACACAACTTTCCTAGGATCAACTTGAGGATTAAAGGGAACGGGTAAGCGAAAATCGATGCATCAAATTCTTTGATAATTTTAGAATTGATAACAAAATCAACTACGGAACCCCTTAAATAAAGTATTAATAATAATACAACCCAAAGATAGTTTAAAGATTTTAACGGGTGGGAAAACCTAAAATTCTAACTAAATAAAAATTTTGGTTCGCCTTGACGATAAATTCTAGAATCAGGTAAATATGACAATTTGTTTCCCCAAAAATTACTATTCGTTAAACAATGAGATTACCCATTAATCAAACTGGGAAAAAACTTAGCCACGTCATCGGTATGCCGTAAACAACTACCCAAAAATCATATATTAAGGTGTAGAACAGTAATTGATGAGGAATTTCAAACCTGTACCGACCCTCTTAATCATCAAATATGGCCACAATAGGATTAACAGTATAGAATGCATAGTTGACCTCGTCAAAAACCAAATCAAAATCACCTTCATCTTGAATAAGGCCTGTTAGTGATTCTAGACGGCCGATGTAACCCAAACAATGCTTTTAAATTATTAATATGATCAACAACAACCTGAACGGTATCTGATTAATATTATTAGCAACACTCCGAACATTTATTTAATACAACACTACCAACTATAATTCGAGAGTTTATTAATTAAAAAGTTAAAGAAAAGAATTAGAAAATATGATAACGAATCCGGAGAAATATGGTTGGGGAAAGGAGATTCTTCACGATGTCCAAACGATCCTTTTTGAGGAGAATCAACGGTGCGAACAATGAGGGCCCCTGTTTTGCGAGGCATTTCCTGAATAATGTAGGACTTAACGATCTAATTAATTAAGTATAAATCATAATTAAATGACAAACCTCCAATAAATTCATTAAAGTAAAAATAAAGTTGAATTCTACATAATGACAATCGAAAAAATATGGCGGAGCTGTCACTACTGGAGATCGAAATATCCAATTTACGGAGAAATGGATCAGAAATTTTCCTCTACTGTTCCCTGTGTCGATCGATGAGTGATTGGTAGTGCTGCCTGTAACACCCCGACCGACAATTCCAATAGCGTCTGACCGATCGATGGAAGATTTAGAGAATGGGCTGAGAAAATTCTCTATCCCGCAAGCAACTAAAAGTCGATTAGACAGTTCTGAAAATGAATCGGTATATATACCTATTGTACGACCCTAACCTTGATTGTTAAATTTGATGTAGTAAAACAAAATTTGACCTTGTGATTTTCTAGTATATTCTAATCTTAATTTTATTCTTTTTGTAATTTTATTTGACAATTTTATTTTTAATTTTTTAATTGAATTGTTTCCAAATCAAATTATTTAATTTTAGTTCCATTTAAATGGATTTTCTCTTTATTGGTAAATTGTCAAATTTCGGTCAAATTTTCATGTTCTCATGATATTTCTATGTTTATTTCGTGCGGATCTTGTTGCACTTTGTTATTATTTTAATTTACTTTCGTGTTTCTTGATTTTATATTTAATTGTTTTCTCTCATATTTTAGCATGGTTAGTTAATGTTTTATGGGTCTGATTTTAAATCTGCATGTTGTATTTGTGTGCGTGTTACTGATTCATTTAAACAAAATCGTGTGTTTGCCCAACAGCACTAGAAAAATAATAAATTCTACCTGGTGGGTTTCTGGGTGTTGATATTTGGAAACTATATGGTTGTTACCCAGACAACCCCATACAAATATTTTTCGCTTAACACTCGGCACCCGTTGCTAAGCAACGTTGGAACTGTGTTCGAGTGGGTAGATCGTCCGCAAAAGGTGAGCGCTATTACTAATGCTATAATTGACAGAACGATCCATGGGTCCAACGAGCTGCCGATAGAAGGCTTATGCTCGCTTTTCGATTTTTAGGTCCCATTATTTTCCTATCTCCTCCAATTGTTAACCTATACCGCTATATCATCTATCATTATGTCCATTCCCATAGTCTCTCCTATCGTTATCTGTATTGATGATTTGTCTATTGTCTGTAAACCTTTCGTTATGTCAAATATACTCACATTATCTCTCTTACTCTTATCCCTATTATAACTACAATGTTCCCTATTATTATTACTAGCATTATCATTGTTACTATTATATGTATTACCTTTATTAATTGTTGCTACTATTACATTTATTATTATTCTTGTTACTATAATTACCATTATATTTATGAATATTACCACGATTATTATTATTATTATTATTATTATTATTATTATTATTATTATTATTATTATTATTATTATTATTATTATTATTATTATTATTAATATTATTATTATTATTATTATTATTATTATAATTACCATTATCCTTATTATTATCAAATTTTGTGTAGGGATTCGTCCTTATTCCTCAGCTTTATAAAAATAATTTACTTATATAAAAATTTAGCCTTACTCCATCCTTATTCTACAGTTTCCGACAGAGTATTTTTATTGATTCGGAAAATTTGAGCAGCGATCCGCCCTTATTTTGTGGTTTCAAGAGAATATTATACTAACAACCGAACAACATTTCACTTTCACTTTACTATTTTCTATAAGTATTTAAACTAATTCGGAAAATTTGAGCAGCGTTCCGCCCTTATTTTACAGTTTTACGATAAATGTTTTAATTATTTCTTAAAATTTGCGCAGCGTTCTGCCCATATTTTCCGTCTTAATTCAACATAATTTATTTAATTCTTATATATTATTTAAAACATTATTTTCCATAATTTTGGTCGTTCGGATTAATCTTTTTCCGATGGCTATTCATTTTTACTGTTGCAATGATTTCGCTATTTTCCCCGCTACCCTTTCCCTCTCTTTGTCCTTATGATCTATTTATGTTCATATTATATTTAATGAGTGCCCACTGGACTACTTGGTGTCAGTGATTTTGAGCCGACTGTTGTTTTAAATTTTATGTCGATTTTATCGAAATTGAGTGCAAGAAAGTTGAGCCAAAAGACCCACTCTCAAGCTACTCTCTTTCGCTATTTACGTTCAATGATTTGACGTTTGAGCCCGTCGTTGCGCACGACGGAACCCTCACGGGCACAAGCTATAGGCGGAGAAACCGCACTTACACAGCTTGGTAGTTATGTGTAATTTTACTTCCTTGCTTTGTGTTTAGGCTGTGGACCGAAAAAGAAATAAATAAATGTTACCGTACCAATCGGGTAAAATTTTCGATGCAATAAAGATTATTGGATTTAAATATTTATTTGGCATGACACATCTCACATAGAAATCAGAAGTTCTTGGCATTGTTTATCTCTTCATCATCATACATTTAATCAATAAACTCATGAACCGTTCATTCATATATCAATAGATTCATAAACAGGCATGCGTATGGCTTCATAATTGGTCACACAATTCATTAAACATTCATCCATCTCGCTTCATACGGCAATGTACAGCAAAAAATAAAACTGAAAACTGAAAAATAAGCTTTTAAATCAATACTGAAAAATAAGATTAAAATCTGTCAAAACATATCAGTATATATACCTATAATTTGACCTTAACCTTGCGTGTTATTTTTATTGCGAATAAACAAATTCGACCTTGAAATTATTTGTGTTATCTAAATTAAATTTTTATTAATTTCTTAATTTAAATTGGTAATTTATTTTTAACATTTTTAATTAATTTTATTCAGTCAAAAATATTTAATTTTCATTCATTTAATTTATTAATTTTTTCTTTTATATAAATTGTCATTTTACGGTCAAATTTTATTGTTGTTGTGTTATTTTTTATGCAAATTTCGTGCGGTTCTTGATGCATTTTATATTTATTTTATTTTACTTTTATGTTTTTTGATTTTATATTAATTTATATTCTCAGATTTTAAAGTGTTTAGTTGATGTTGTATATTGTGTTGGGCCAGAACACAAACGGCCTTGAGAAATGTTTAAATGGATCGGTAACATACATGCAAACATAACAAGCAAATTTAAAATAAACCTATTAAAACACCAATTAAACCCTACCAAATATGAGAAAAAAGAGAATTAAATATAAAATGATAAACATAAAAATAAATTAAAATAATAACAAAATGCAACAAGATTCGCACGATACAAATACAAATATAACACGAAAACCCAACAAATTCGACCGAGAATTAATAAATCAATAAAAGTTCATGAAAATGAAACTTAAATCAAAAAATTTGAATTAGAAATAATTCAATAAAAATTCTAAATGAAAAATTATAAAAATAAATTAAAACATAATAAAAATAAAGAATAGAATACACTAGAAATAACAAGGTCGAATTTTGTTTTACTACATCAAATTTAACACGCAAGGTTAGGGACAGAAAAAAAGTATAAATACCGATTCATTTTCACATTAAAAAAAACTATTTTTCAAACCATTTTTAACCTATTTTGGAAACGAAATCTTAGTTATCTTAAACTATTTTTGTTTGAAAATTTTCGATTTTTGAAGACTATTTTTAGGTGAGAAGTAGTTCTATTTGGAACTCTCTCTCCACGTCACCTCCTCGCAACCTCGGTAGAGCTCTGCTTGGACGTCGGCGTGGGGAGAGAGGTATTTATTTTACTATGAAAATTTTATTTATGGAATGGATTGTATGGTAATTTTATGTTTTACTTGTTATATATATTAATAAATTTTTATAACATCCATAAATTGTTTTATATATTTAATAAAATAAATTAAGCTGTCGAAATTTTTCCGGCCCACAGCCAATACACATCGCAAGTTAATAAAATCATTATACAGTACAGACTCGTGTAAGCGCGTGGAAAATCGCCAATGATATGTACGCGTGAAGACTCAGCGTGCGCAACGCAGCGGTCGTAACGTCAATATTTGTCCCTATAGCTGAATCGAGGAATAAGGAAGAAGTCTCTGGCTGCTTCCTCGTTTCTCAGTTCTGTAAAATCGACCTAAAATCATCACACCGAGTAGTCCAGTGGGCACTCATTAACTATAATATAAACATAAAATGAGTCTAAGACTTATTAAAGGGAAAAGGTACGGGAATAAATTAACTTGAAATCGTTGATATAAATAAATTGATTTGGTATTATGAATTAAAATTAAAAATTTGTGGCATACGTGTATTTAATAAATTTAATTTGACTGTAATGTTTCATTTAAAATCGCTATAGCAGAAACTATTGATAAAAAAACCCCCAAAGATGACCCTAAAGCCGAGATTTAATACGACTATGGCCCTATAAGATCAGTAAAAAATCAAAACAGGAGACTATAAATGTATATTAATATTACATAAATTAAAGTAACAAGAAAATGGCCATGAATTTACATTAATATTACAAGAATCTGAAAATTGCAAGAACAGGTTTACCACTAACATCGAATTAAAATAACTCCAAAGCGCATTTCAAATACCCTTGTGGTGGACGAGGAATAGTTGTTACTTGCAAAATCCACTACTTTAAACGTATGCGATCACGAAAGTTTCTTTTTAAGAAAGATCTTACTCCAACAGCCTCAGTAGAGCTTCCAATTATTTTCCCTAAAACGTTGATAAAAAATTACATGAATTAGTTAAAATAATAATTTACCAAAACTAATACCAATTCAACATAGTGATAAAACCAAATTTCGTCGAATTTACCTAGGCAAAATCTTGTGATTCTCTAAAGTAAACTGTAAATAATATAAACACGGAATATGAACTTACCCGAATTTAATATTGTCCGTTCATTTCTAAATGTTGAAAATCTCATAAAATTGACCAATACTAAAATTAGAAAATAAGTTATTAACAAACAACAATCAAACCATCTAACCTGAAAATCGACGAACCGGAAGTCATTCAGATCACATAGATTGGAGTTGAAATAAACAAATTCATTCGACGTTATATTATAACGGGAATATACACATCAAATATCTAACCCAGTCATTATCGATTAACAGAAAATTTATTCTTATAAAATGGATTTTACGGCTATAAGGAACTGATCAAAGGATCCGAACATGCAAGGTAATATTACATAAATTCCCTTAAGTAATTTAGATTTCATAATATCATAGATTTTTAATTAATGACCATTATAGTTGTCACCCGTGAAGAAATCCATAAATGAAAATTAGCTAATTAATAATTGTACCCTTACATCTTAAACGCAAAACCTATAGATTATCAATAACTCATGTTAAACTTTAAATTTCCATGACTCAACTAGTCGTAATAACGACGTGTCGCATTAATTTAAAACCTTTCTGACAATTATAATTGAAATGTAGGAGGATCACGAGCTAGAAAAATTTCCTGAATAAATTTATATTGCAAAGTTTATAGATGAACAGTCGTATTTTCGTAGTGTGAAATACTTTAATGCTTAAATATTTAATTAGATTTAATGAAATTTTGGTTTTGAGATTTTAGATTACGATAATACATTGATCGCCTAATCCAGCACCCAAATGTTAACATCGAAGTAATATGAGTAAATACCGCGTAGATTTCAGGGTGTAAATTATCAAGGGAAAAAATTTACGGTTGTTAGATAAAGATTCTTGATCCGCGATTGCGATGATTTTTTTTCTTCTTGAATAACTAGTAGCAACTATTCCCATTTCACGAATGCTATAAGTATCTCCTCTCAGCAGTCTTTACATTAGGAAATATTTTACATAAAACCCAAATGAATTCATTATAACATTTTTAAAGCAACCAACATCTCTCTTATAACTAAATAATAATCAACCCTTTATTTTCCCGAAGTAACCGAACTTTAAATCATGCGGACGATTTAGATAGATTAACTTTTATTCCTGTATACTCAACTATTTAACTAGAACGACATTTCAGAAGAAATCATGCCGCTCGACTGGATCTCCACCCAAGTAGCCAACGAACAGCATCTGAAGAAAGTACCACAGGCCACAGCAATTATCAAGGAGCTTCAACCAAAACGGCCGTATCCCACCACTTGGCAGATATTGGGCCTGGAAAAGGACCCTTGTTGGCCCAACGAACAGCGATACCCTGCCGAAGAAATCCGCGACCACGCGCGGAACCTCCTCACTCAATGGGAGAGGGTGCAGGAGCAAGTGGACCTAAACGTAGTCAAAGCGAGGATGTAGCTCGCGAATGTCGAAGAGGACATCCGCGTAAGGCGTATTGCGGAGACTCATCCACCGTGTGACCGGTCCGCGATATCCGACGGCCATTTCAGGTTTCTCTTCAGAGGAAGGGCCTAAAAAGACAATTCTGCGAGGAACCCTGACTCCTCGGACAAAGGACATAAACGATAATTTGTTTGGAATGTGATTGAATTTTGAAAGATTTTAATGTCGTTCGTCTTAATTCTTTTATAAAAAATGGATTTTATGCGGAGGATTATGTTTGTATTGACCAGAGTTTTTTTTTCTATTATTTTATTGAGTCCATAAAGACATTTAAAGATTTTGGTTTATTACAGCAATGGCAACCATCTAATTTCTGCAAACCCAATTGGATCGCGCGAGAGGTGCAAATGCAAATTTACTCACCCAGATAATCCAAATGACTCGAGAAGTGCAACAAATCAAGGCAACCTGGTCAGACCCGACAAAAATGAAAACTCTTTACCATAGGCTCACGGCGGCTCAAGAGGGTTGGGCGGAAGAGCGACAGCTTAATCAGAGCCTGCGCACCCAAATCAGGGGATTGGAGGTCGCCCTAGCAGTCTGTCGTGAGGGTGAAGCGGTAACGTACCCGCTTGTCTTCGCCCCGTCCCAGATGCCGTATAAAGGTCCTCAATCTACGAACCAGTCCGCCACTCCATCAAACAATCTTCGGCCGGGATGCAAGGAGCGTGCCCGACGCCGAGCAGCACAACCCCCAAGTCCATCACATTAGCTCACGAATGCTATAAATTTTTGCTGATTTGAATAAATAAGTTGCATTCACTGTTAATTTATCTCCAAGATACGATTTGCATACAATCATCATCATGAATACTCGTACTACGTTTTCAAACCATCGTTCCATCTCCAACAGTCAACATAAATCCGATCTTGAACCTTCTTACACAAAGGACAGAGCAAAGCGAGCATAGGTCTTCTATCGACAGCTCGTGAACCCGAGGGTTGTCCGAGCAAATACAGTACTAGTAATAATACTCACTTTTTGCGGACGATCCACCCACTCGAACACATTTCCAACGTTGCCTAGCAACGGGTGCCGAGTGGTAGCTAGAAACATTTTGTATGGCGTTACTGGGGCAACCACAGGACAATTTAAACAAATAACGAAACCCTGTAACCCACCAATTGTGTTGGGCCAGAAGACAAACGGCCTTGAAAATGTTTAAATGGATCAGTAACACACATGCAAATATAACATGCAGATTTAAATTCAAACCTATTAAAACACCAATTAACCCTACCAAAAATGCGAGAAAGAGAACAATTAAATATAAAATTACAAACACAAAAATAAATTAAAATAATGACAAAGTGCAACAAGATCCGCACAAAATAAATATAAACATAACACAAAAACCCAACAATTTGACCGAAATTTGACAATTTATCAAAAAATGCGAAATTTCATGAAAATCAAATAAAAATCAAATAATTCGAATTAGAAATAATTCAATTAAAAAATTCAAAAGAAAAATTGTCAAATAAAATTTCAAAATAATAAAATTAAAGATTAGAATATACCAGAAAATCACAAGGTCAAATTTTGTTTTACTAAATCAAAAAGAACACGCAAGGTTAGGGTCGTACAATAGGTATATATACCGATTCATTTTTACACAATTTTCAATCAATTTTTCATAAACTTGAAAGTAGTTTTGAATAAGCGTTTTAATCGTTTTCAACCAGAAGCAGTATTATCAGTGAAAATCTCTAATTTGATGTGAGTGAGAGTTTTGTTCGAAACTCTATCCACGTCGCATCCTCTCAATCTCGATTGAGCTCTGCTTGGGTGTCGGCGTGGGGAGAGCGGTGTGTTACTGTTATGATGAATGTAATTATTGGGTAACTTATATTTTAATAAATTATTTAACTAGAATCACCAAATTTTTGTTTTGTCGAAATTTTTCCGGCCCACAGCCGAAACATACCACAAAATAATAAAATCAAACTCACAATTCGTAATCGTGTAAGTGCGTATATTATCGCCAATGATTCGTGCCCGTGAAGGCTCCGGCGTGAGAACGCAGGAGCTGTAACGTCAATATCATTCCGTACAGGCAAAAATGGGTGGAGGGGAGACTATTTCATCGACGCTCATTTCCCGTAAATTAGACCAAAATTCATTGACAACAAACTGCTCAAAATTATCACACTGAGTAGTCCAGTGGGCACTCAATAACTATAATATGAACACAAGGCGCCTAAGGTCAATCAAAGGGAAGGTACGGGGAAAGAGAAATTGAAATCGTTGTTATGAACTTAATATGTCTATTCTAACTAAAATTAATTGAAACATAGTTATAAATTTTGAGATGTTGTTTCGAACTAAAACAAATAAGGTAGTTGTTATGAACTTAATATGTCTATTTGAACTAAAATTAAATGAAACATGGTTATAAATTTTGAGACGTGGTTTCGCACTAAAACCAATAAAGTAGTTGTTATGGACTTTTGATACGAGGTTTAAAATTTATAAAATTGATCAGGGAGTAAAGAATTAATGATGTAAACATTTGAACTTCTAAAACGATGTTAGGAATAGAAAGTAAGTAATGTAAATGTTAGGAACTTCTAATATGTTATTCGAAGTCAAGAAAATAGCTTGCTGTGGATTTTTAATATAGTATTTAAGTCAATAAAGGGACTTGAGAGGAATTATAAATAATGGACATCCGGTGTAACGTTTAAAATCGACCAAATTATTTAGTAGGAAAGAATAAATATTATGGGCATCTGATATGAGGTTTAGAGTCAACAAAACATCTTAAGAGATGAACCTAAATAGGATAGACGATCACTAAAGGACTTCAAACCAGGACCAGCATCTCGAATCAAATTTAATAAATTATTCGGAATAGAGAATCAATGATATAAATATCATGGTTTCATCGCTGTGTTGTTTAACGAATTAACAAATTGAGGTGGAATCAATAAAATTAATAAAGAATAAATATTATAAAATTTCTTTTGACCAAGTAAATCCCAAATCTAAACGCCCCAATAATCTGAATGATGACCATAAAATAATTCAATAAGTAAGAATCCATGTCCTCTCAACATGACAAAGCCCTTCTCATTAGGAAAATCCATTTCTACCAAATAGCTGCACGTCAGACTTTGATACCACTAGCAGCTGAATAGAAAATAAATTCGACTTAGAAAATGCCAACCAATAGGACATTAAGACCCCGTATAACCATTGCAACACAACATCCAAACTAACTCATTTAGATGTCCAAATCATTTTTTGAAATAATAATAAACAATAGCTAGAAAAATCTTTATTAATAATTAAAATAAATAAAATCCGTGATAAAATTTGCGGCCGACTAGAAGCTTCCGTTATATAAGGATATGACAGAAGGTGATATTCTACAATCCATAAGTTAATAATCCATTAAAATTTAAATTGTAATGTTACCTGCCCGAAATAAATTAACAAAAGTAACAATCCACAAACATTAATTAACCCAAAGTTCGTCGGAAGAATCGAGAAGACAAATGATCAAGTAGAATAATATTTGCTATTTGTATAGCGAACCTGGCATTTACATTCTAGCCGATCAATAATGACCACTATCCCGTGTGCACTAAAGGGAAACTAAATTCGACAGGCACACCACATTCATATGCCCACGCACGGACTGTCTCGAAAAATCGTTGGCGTGACATTTGGTATTCTGTCGATCAGTTATAGCGATAACACACTGACGGTATAAATATCGCAAACCACTTGAAGTAAACCATTAATTTACAAATTACAGTAGGATGCATCACCACTCAAACGAATCCGACCGAAATTCCCCAGTGAGATTCTCAGAAGGAGTGACCTCTCTAGGATCCAACTCTAGCATCACAAGTAAATTATTTTTATATATTAATTTTTCTTCATCTATACAAGTCCTAGACGGGAGATAACATTATCCAGTATCAACCTCACAAAGCCATGCTGAATTAATATCAATTATAAAAATAAAAATTACTTTAAATGAACTCTTCATTGATTTTCTTCGAGTTTATGAAAAAACATGACCAAAATGACAAATTACCCCCAACATTAACTAAGTACACGAAACGTCAAACTACAGGCATAATCATCAATCTAACTCCGACCTGTTCAGTGAGCGAAGAATCCAAATATCAATTCGGTTTACATTTTGTCAAAGAGGATAACAATTTAGTTAGGCGGAACTGAAAGGATTTTTTGTTGAGGAATCCTGTAATCCATGTTGTCAAAATGTCATGCCGAGAAATAATTGTAGTTTAATGATAAAGGGTCAAATTACGGTATTTAATTAATATTTTTTTATGGTAATAAACTAAGCCCATAATTAAAGCAATAAACAATGGTCTTACTAAGAGCTTAATTTTAAAAAAGAATTTTCTTTTAGTTAAATAAAATTGAATAGAGTAAAGTATTGTATTACTGATTGCTAATAACGATGGATCACAAATTTTCCTTTAGTAATAAATTACCCCAATAAATAGAATTTAATTAAAATCCTTTGTTGTTGACTGTCAATAACGATGGACTAGGAATTTTTTTTTAATAAATTAAACAAAAATAAATAGAGTAAAATTAAAGTATTGTGTTACTAGTTATCAATCATAATAGATTATGAATCTTTTTAGTAATAAATTAAACAGAAATAATTTGGATAAAATTAAGTCATGCCATTGTTACTGATTTTAGAAAATCTTCTATTCATATTAAATTCAGCTAAAATAAATATTGGAAAAATACGGTATTTTTTTTTATTAAGAATTTTGATAATGGCGGAATTCTTCCCTGCTCTTACAAACATCTAAACAATACTAAAGGGAAATTTCCTTGGTAGTGGGTCGGACGACCGCTCTGAATAATTCAGAACGTTTTCGTTGATAGTATTGTCAGGTTTTCCATTAACTCTTTTAACAAAGCATATCATCGGCATGACAGTTTGAATGGGTTGGAGCTCAATTTGAATAGAATTCGGATCAATAATTTATCAAAAGTAAAAATACCAATTACAACACTATTCGTTATGTGATTTAAATAATCTAAAATTACTTAGAACGATCGATGCTTAGCGTCAAGTTAGACACACCGATATCAATATAGACTAATTCGGATTTTCTCCTTATTTCGACTGGGTCGGGTAGATCGACGTTCTTTATAAGACGCTTGCAACAACCACGACGTAGAGAGTAACCCCATCCCTTTAGCCGAATTGACTGTACTGTCCATCAAGATGATACCGGTAACGAAATAACCAAAAGATCACCTCGCCGCATCTACATCGACGTTAAATCACCCTCTGAAGATAAACTAGAGAAATAAAATTACTGGAATGACCCGCAAAGCATATAAATACGCTCAGCGACACACAACTAAGCAGCTACCTAAAAATCAGATGGCCCAGAAAACTTGGATAATTAATTTTAATTGAATTTTATTTAGATGAGTCGTGGGTTGACGAATGCAGAACCACCATCCGATTCCCCGCGCATGCTGCCAATCGTTGTCGACAAGCACTGTGGGATGCGGAATTTACCGTATCCCAAGTTAGAGAATCCAGATCCAGCACTCTGCAACAGAGGGAGGTCGAGCTCCCGTTCGTAGCTATAAAACGAGAGCCGGGCCGAAATCCGGCCAGAGAGATTCGCGGCCAAGCTGAGTTCCTCCTCGCTCGCCTCGAGGAACATCAGCGCCAGACCAACCTCCAGGTAGCCAGGGCCAGGCTTTACCTTGCCAACGTAAACGAAGATATTGCAGCCGGCAGGATTGCTTGCACGGACGGTTACGCACCGCCATATAATACCTCCTTCAACTTCGACGCGAGAGGTTAAACGTTCGCGCGGAGGCCATGGATGTAGTTATTCCACGGAAGGTTCTCCCTCGAAGGATGCGGAAGAATGAAGAAACCGCTGAATGACACCAGGATCATCCCTACGCGAAATCAAACTCCCTTCAACATCTTAGAAAAACTAACAGTAATGATTACCGACGATGACGCAGGACGATCTCACCTTAGTTTAATAAAATAAATATTTTAGTTGATTTTTATACTTGTTCAATCTATAGTATTAATAAAATCCCACCTGTCGGACCCTATTGATAATAATTATAACCCAGTAATTGCACCAAACTAAATTAATACAATCTGATAAATCTGCTTTACAGACATGGAAACAACAAAAGTACTACAACGGGAATTGGAACACGCACGGAAAGCCAACGAAAACCTCCGTACTCAGCTCCTGCGGCTGTCCAGCAAAATTCAGTGAATTAGAGCCACGTGGGTTGAGCCGGCTAAAGTGAAAACGCTCTATTAGAAAATAACAGCCGCGCAAAAGGGCTGGACGGGAGAAAAACAACTAAATCAGAGTTTGAGGACGCAAATAAAGGGGCTAGAGGTGGCAGTGTCAGCCTGTCAGGAAGGCGCAGCGGTGACATACCTTCTTGTCTTCGCCCCTGCTCAGCTAGCGTATCGTGACTCGACGACGACTACGAAGATCCCTCCAAAGCCCAACACTCATCGACCAGGACGAAAAGAGCGAGCTAAGCGTCGAGCCGCTCGAACATCCGCTAACGTATAATGGGCACCCCTAAATTCATGTTTACTATCATTTACCAAAATAAATGTTTTGTTATCATTTAACTATTATTTCAATGATCATATGAATGTTAGTACACGTGAGGCAGGATAAAGAGGGATCAGTGAGTAATTGGTATGAGAGGTAAACACGAAAACGATAAGAGGAATTATGGGAATAGCCGTAAGATGAGGGATATGAGAGCATAGATTAACCTCTGAAAGAGATAGAAGAATAATGGGACCTAAAAATCGAAATCGAGCACAGGCCTTCTATCGGCAGCTCGTTGGGCCCAGGGATCGTTCGGTCAATTATATCCTTAGCAATAACGCTCAGGTTTTGCGAACGATCCAACCACTCAAACACAGTTCCAACGTTGCTTAGCAACGGGTTCCGAGTGGTAAGCGAAATATATTTATAGGAGGTTATCTGGGTAACAACCATATATTCTCAAATATCAACACTGTTGGGCCAGAACACAAACGGCCTTGTAAGTGTTTAAATGAATCGGTAACACACATGCAAATATAACACGCAGATTTAAATTCAAACCTATTGAAACACCAATTAACCTTATCAAAGTGCAAGAAAGAAAACAATCAAACATAAAATTATAAACACAAAAATAAATTAAAATAATAACAAAGTGCAACAAGATCCGCACGAAATAAATATAAACATAACACAAAAACCTACAATTTGACCGAAATTTGACCGAAATTTGACAATTTATCAAAAATACGAAATTTCATGAAAATGAAATAAAAATCAAATAATTCAAATTAGAAATAATTCAATTAAAAATTCAAAAAGAAAAATTGTCAAATAAAATCTCAAAATAATAAAAGTAAAGATTAGAATATACCAGAAAATTCCAAGGTCATATTTTGTTTTACTAAATCAAAAAGAACACGCAAGGTTAGGGTCGTACAATAGGTATATATACCGATTCATCTTTACACAATTTTAATCAGTTTTTACAAAACTTGAAAGTTATTTTGAACCTTTGTTGAAACCAGTTTTAAATTTCGATGTAAGTGAGAGTATTGTTCGAAACTCTCTCCACGTCTCATCCTCGCAACCTCGATTGATCTCTTTTGGGTGTCGGCGTGGGGAGAGCGGTGTATTTATGATTTTTATTTTTGATGAATGTATCGGGTAAATTATATTTTTATTATAATAAAATATTTAAATAGCATAAAAACTTTGTTTTATATTGTCGAAGTTTTTCCGGCCCACAGGCGAAACACACTACAAGATATTAAAGTCCGACACACAATTCGTAATCGTGTAAGTGCGTCGAATACCGCCAATGATTCGTGCCCATGAAGGATCCGGCGTGAGGAACGCAGGAGCTGGAACGTCAATATCATTCCGTATAGAGGAAGAAGTGGAAGGGGAAACAGTCTTTTGGCTGTTTCCTCGTCTCCCAATTTCCATAAACTCGACCTAAACTATATTCACATACGGCTTAAAATTATCACACGAGTAGTCCAGTGGGCACTCATTAACTATAATATGAACACAACGCGCCTAGGACCAAAATGCAAGACGGTGACGGGAATCTTAAATAAATAAAATCGTTGCTATGCCCCAAATATAACGAAGTCTAAAAAATATTAAAACGTTGTTAATAAATCGTTACAATATAGAAAACTTTGTAAAAGGAAACTTGCTAAGTAAAATGACGTGTAAAATGTAAAGGATTGTAGTATAAATACTGAGTAATGTTATAACAAAAGATAAAGTCGTGGTGGGTTACTGGGTTTTGATATTTTGAAACTATATGATTGTTACCCAGACAACCCCATACAAATATTCTTTCGCTTACCACTCGGCACCCGTTGCTAAGCAATGTTGGAACTGTGTTCGAGTGGGTAGATCGTCCGCAAAAAGTGAGCGTTATTGCTAATACTATAATTGACCGAACGATCTCTGGGTCCAACGAGCTGTCGATAGAAGACCTGTGCTCGCTTTTGATTCTTAGGTCCCATTATTCTCCTATCTCTTTCAAATGTTAACCTATACTCTCATATCATCTATCTTTATGTCCATTTGCTTAGTCCTTCTTATTATTGTCCATGCTGATGATTATTCTTTGGCCTGTACACCCTTTGTTATGTTAAATACACCCACATTATATCTTTCACCCTTATCCCTATTATAACTACAATGTTTCCCATTATTATTACCAGCATTATTATTGTTGCCATAATATGTATTACCTTTATTAATTGTTGCTACTGTTACCTTTATTATTATTTTTATTACTATAACTACCATTATATTTATTGTTATTACAACTATGATTTTTTCTACTATTATTATTATCATAATTATTATCATCGTTACTACAAATACCATGATTATTATTATTATTATCATTATGATTATTATTATTATAATTATTATTATTATTGTTATTACTATTATTATTATTATTATAATTATTATTATCGAGTTTTTAGTAGGGATCCTTCCTCATTCCTCAGCTTTATAAAATAATTTTTTATTGATATACAACATTAGCCGTAACCCATTCTTATTTTACAATTTTAGACAAAGTAGTTTTGTTGGTTCGAAAATTTTGGCAGCGTACCGCCCTTATTTTTCGGTTCATCCCTATTCTACCGTTTCCGACAAAGTATTTTCACTGACTCGGAAAATTTGAGCAGCGTTCCACCCTTATTTTACGCGTTCCATTTTTACGTTACTATTTTTGTTAAGTATTTGAATTAATTCGGAAAATCTGAGCAGCGTCCCGCCCATATTTTCCGCCTCAACTCAAATTCATTTATTTAATTCTTATTTAAAAACATTATTTTTCATGATTTTGGTCGTTCGGATTAATCTTTTTCCGATGGCTTTTCATTTTAACTGTTGCAACGATTTCGCAAATTTTCCCCGCTACCCATTCCCTCTTTTTGTTCTTAAGATCTATTTATGTTCATTTCATAGTTAATGAGTGCCCACTGGACTACTCGGTGTTAGAGATTTTGAGCCGATTGTTGTTAAAAATTTATGTCAATTTTACAGGAAACGGATGATGAAGGAGCACCCAAAGGGCTACTCATTTACCCTCCAATTTCCCTATCTACAGATAATATTGACGTTCCAACTCCTGCGTTCCGCACGCCGGAGCCTTCACGGGCACGAATCATTGGCGAAATTCCACACACTTACATGCTTCGAATAATATGTTTGATTTCATTAACTTGTGATGTGTCTTTGGCTGTGGGCCGGAAAAGGAATAACAAATAATATTTTACCATAGCATTTGGAATAAAAGTTTCGATGCACTAAGGCTGTAGATAGAAAATATTTATTCAGCATATTACATCGGCCACATACATTTGAAATTCATTGTATCCATTCCATAAAATTTACTTCGAAAATCCCATAAATTTAATTCGATAAATCATCCATAAATTCGATTTGAAAAATCATCCATAAATTCAATTAAGAAAAATCACCCATAAACTCGATTCGAAAAATCATTCATAAATTCAATTGGAAAAACAAAATTATCCATAAATTTGATCTGAAAAATCATCCATAAATTCAATTAAGAAAAATCACCCATAAACTCGATTCGAAAAATCATCCATAAATTCAATTGGAAAAACAAAATTATCCATAAATTCAATTTGAAAAACAAAAATCATCCACAAATTCGATCTGAAAAGTCATTCATAAATTCAATTGAAAAATTACCCATCAATTCCCTTCGAAAAAATCAATTAATAATATTGCACCAGTTGAGAGTGATCGTGTTCAGGCAAAACACTTACCCGTGTTAATTGCCTGAATGCACGGCTCTCAACCAGTTATACAACCAGTTATACAGTTCTGTAATGAAATTTTTTCTCCGAAAAATAAGACTGAAAATTTGTGAAAACACATAGGTATTTATACCTATAATTTGGCCTTAACCTTGCGTGTTAGTTTTACTGCGATTAAACAAAATTCGACTTTGAAATTATTTATGTTATCTACATTAAATTTTTATTTATTTCTTAATTTAAATTGGTAATTTATTTTTAACATTTTTAATTAAATTTATTCATCCAAAAATATTTTATTTTTATTCATTTAATTCATTTATTTTTTAATTTTATATAAATGGTCATTTTACGGTCGAATTTTCTTGTTATTATGTTATTTTTTATGTAAATTTCGTGCGGTTCTTGATGCATTTTGTATTTATTTTATTTTAATTTTTATGTTTTTGATTTTATATTTATTTATATTCTCTCAGATTTTAAAGTGTTTAGTTGATGTTGTATATTGTATTTTAAGTTATCTTGGTGCTGGGTTTTCGTGCTGTATTACTGATGCATTTAAACAATTCTCAAGGCTATTTGTGTGCTGGCCCAACAGTCGTCAAAATTACCCTAAATTAACATGAGATAAAAGTTTCAAACTACCATCCAACTAAGGTGCTAAGAAAAAATATAGAATCTGAACAAAAATGAGATAAAGAGTTTCTCAAGTAGGGTCGAACTAAAATGCTATTCTAGGGTACAAAGTTTTCCGTAAAGAATATCGAGGAACTTGTCGTTGAAATCAAAATACCATGATTAAAGATAAAGGAATTTTTCTAAAATCAGTAAACAAAGGCATTAGAAAATAAGGAGTCTTATAAAAATTCGTAATAAATGTGAACAAATTATACAGACGTTAAATAAAATCACAGACCGAAATATTAAGGCCAAAAAATGATTTCGGATTGACAGTCAAATTGTAAAAACCTCAAAATGTATCGACAATTAAATCACACCGAAAGAAACACGAAGGCCAGGATACTAGTTGAGGATATAGATCTGAATCCAGGATCTCGAATTTTAGTTAAATTTTGTTTTTCTGCGAATTTCGTTGTTAATCCATAAGAGCATTAGATAGGAAGTTCACCGCATCAACCCCAACGCTAAGAATGCCGAGAACCATAACGAGTTACCAAACATAAAACACGATACTGAGAGGATTAGTATTTTATCTGAATTAGATATCTAAAATCTATAAAATTAACCTGATCTATTTTTTTGGGAATATTAACTATGATTCGATAGATGAAGTTTGATTTTTGATTTCATTTAATAAGTATTTTTATTAGTTATTATTCGACAGATGAATATTAATTTAAATGTGATTTTTTAATTTCATTTAATAAGAATTTTTATTAGTTATTATTCGACAGATGAATATTGATTTTAATGTCATTTTTTAATTTCATTTAATAAGCATTTTTATTAATTATTATTCGATAGATGAATTTTGACTTTTAATTTCATTTAATAAGCAGTTCTATGAACATTAATTATTATTCGATAGATGAATATTGATTGTAATTTCATTTAATAAGTATTTTTATTAGTTATTATTCGATAAACGAATTTTTGATTCACTTAGCCATTATTTTTTTTTCTTTGAACGCTACTTATTACCCGATGAACGAATTTCTGACTTTAACTTCATTTAACAAGTATTATCATGAACTTTATTTACTCTACGATACACAAATTTTCGATTCAAAATCGTGCCCAACGAGTATTTTCAATAATGTTAGTTGATAAACCAATTCTCGATTTTTTAATTTTACTTAACGAGTTAGGTATTATCGACGGATAGCCAATTAGATAATTTGCACAGGATCTGGGAGATTTGGGGCGGGGAGCAGGATGTTTATCAGCCAGAGAGTTTGGATGATTAATTTAATCGAATCTTGTTTAGGTGAATCGAGAGTCATTATCCGATTCCCGGCGCAGGCCGCTGATCGATGGCGACAGGCCATGTGGGATGCGGGCTTCACCGTATCCCAGCCGAGAGAGTACCGATCGGGTGCACTACGACAAACAAACAATATTGAGCTACCATGCGTAGCGATAAAACGAGAATCGGGCCGAAACCCTGCCCAGGAAATTCGCGAACATGCGGTGTTCCTCCTCGCTCATCTCGAGGAGCATCAGCGCCAGTCCAAACTTCAAGTAGTCAGAGCCAGGCTATACCTCGCAAACGTGGAGGAAGATATCGCCGCCGGCAGAATTGCGAGTACCGACGACTACACACCGCCGCCCAGCTCCTCTCTCAACCGGGTTGATGAGCGGTTGAACGTGAGTTCTACGAACCTCAATGTTGCGGTGCCCCAGAGGACCCTTCCCAGCCACAGGAGAAGGACAGAAAGACCCATCTACGTTTATCGTGAGACCCCTTACGCTCGGCCGGCCTCTGAAGAAAACGCCGATGAGTATCACCGAACCTATCATTTACATCAGTGACTCGATTGCAGACCATACAAATCATTAATGAAACTGAATTTGAATAAATACTTAACATGGATTCACTGAGAGTTCTGCAGCAAGAGTTAGCGCACGCGCGTAGAATTAACAAGAGTTTCTACGAGCAGATTATCCAGTTATCGATGGAAGTCCAGCAGATAAAAGCCACATGTGTAGAGCCAAAAAAGGTAAAGTCGCTCTATCAAAGATTCACAGCCGCGCAAAAAGGCTGGTCCGAAGAAAAGTAGTTGAACCAAAGCCTGAGAACCCAGATAAAGGGACTGGAGGTAGCAGTGTCAGCCTGCCAAGAGGGAGCGGCAGTGACATATCCCCTCGTCTTCGCTCCTGCTCAACTGGCGTACAGAGAGGCAACAGCAGGCCCGAAGATCACGCCGAAGTCCAGCGGCTACAGGCCCGGGCGTAAAAAACGAGCTAAGCGCCGAGCCGCTCGAGTATCTAATAGCACGTAATTGACATGTCGAAATGTGTTGCTTCTTTTATGAAATATATAATTGTTGTTGCTTAAATGTTATTTAGAGAATTTGATAAGTGTTAAATCGCAGAAAGCGGTATGAGGGCATTGAAATGTGTGAATAAGAAGTTTACACAAGAATCATGGATATGACTGATGAAATTAACGGCATAAGGGGACCAAAAAATCGAAAGCGAGCACACGTCTTCTATCGACAGCTCTTTGGACCCAGAGATCGTTCGGTCAACTACAGCCTTAGCAATAAAGCTCACTTTTTGCGGACGATCTACCCACTCGAACACAGTTCCAACGTTGCTTAGCAACGGGTGCCGAGTGGTAAGCGAAACACATTTATATTGGGTTGCCTGGGTAACAATTATATAGTTTTAAACATCAACACCCAGTAACCCACCAAAACTCAGAAACCCACAAATTGTATTTTAAGTTATCTTGGTGCTGGGTTTTCGTGCTGTATTACTGATGCATTTAAACAGTTCTCAAGGCTATTTGTGTGCTGGCCAACATAAAACACTCAGGGGCCCGAAATTGCGACCCGCAATTTCTAAAAGATTTAAGCTATGAACTATACGGAGTTTACATTTTTCATTCAATTGAGTCTACGAGCTACAGGGTCGTGACCTCAAAACCCATATGCATAAAAATAATCATACAGTATACACCAATATATGGATTACAAGATGAAGTGAAAGAGGACATACAGTCCGGTTATGATCACACTGTTGGGCCAGAACGTAAGCGGCCTTGAGAATGTTTAAATGGATCAGAAACACACACGCAAAAATAACACGCAATTTGAATAAACCCACTGAAACATCAATTAAACCATATAAAATCTGAGAAATAAGAGAATTAAATATAAAATAATAAACATAAAAATAAATTAAAATGATAACAAAATGCACCAAGATCCGCACGATACCTACACAAATACAACAAGAAAACACAACAAATTCGACGAAATTGAAAAAATCAATTAAAGTTCATTAAAGTGAAACTTAAATCGAAAAATTTGAATTAGCAATAATTCAATAAAAAATTATAAATAAAAAATTATAAAAATAAATCAAAAAATATCAAAATTAAAGAATAGAATTTGCTAGAAAATAACAAGGTCGAATTTTGTTTTACTACATCAAATTTCACACACCAGAAAATTAGGTATATATACTGATCCATTTTCACATTTAACTTAACCATATTTTCAAATCTTGAAGCTAATTTTAAAACTGTTTTCAACTATTTTAAACTATTTTCAGATTATCTTGGAAATCTTAAATTTTTTTCTAGGTGAGAATTATTTATGGTGGAACCCTCTTTGCACGCCCCGTCCATAGCATCTCTGTAGAGCTCTGCTTGGCGACGACGTGGGGAGAGCGGCATTTTTTTAATGTTATTTTGATGCAATATGATGATATTTGTTATTTTGGTCAATGAAGGGTAATTTTGTTGAATTGTTGTATAATTAATAAATATTATTAATATACCTAAATTGTTTTACAAATATATTTGTTTTATAAATTAAAATGTCGAAATTTTTCCGGCCCACAGCCGACACATCACGCAAGACAGTAAAATCTACATAGTGCAGATTCATGTAAGTGCGTGGAAAATCGCCAATTATATGCACCCGTGAAGACTCAGCGTGCGCAACGCAGCGGTCGTAACGTCAATATTTGTCCCTATAGCTGAATCGAGGAATAAGGAAGAAGTCTCTGGCTGCTTCCTCGTTTCTCAGTTCTGTAAAATCGACCTAAAATTATATTACATACGGCTTAAAATCTTCACACCGAGTAGTCCAGTGGGCACTCAATAAATATAATATGAACATAAAATGCGCCTAAGGCCTATTAAAGGGAAAGGGTACGGGAATAAAACAAATTAAATCGTTGATATAGCTAACTAAAATTGATAATGTGTAATAAGCGAATCATTAATATTATACGTGAAAATTTCATAGATAAATAACTCATTTACTCAGCTAAATTAGATTTTTAATGGTTGACTAAAGATAAATAACTAGTTGATCAAACTGAATTTGTTTCATTTTCATTAAACTTAAGAAATTTTACGTAAAAATACCTACTTTACTTGTTAAATTTACTCAATTAAGACGACTAAATCTAACGTAATTTATGGATAAAAAAAAAAAGTTTTATTGAATTAATTTGTTGATTAACTAAATAAAATTACTTGATAACTGAACTAAAGAACGATGTTGATTAAACTAAGGTATTCAGCGATGATAACTAAACGATTAGAACGAAAATAAAATAGTTTCATTAGTAGAGATCAAATAAACCTTGAATAAGAATAAAGTAGAATTAGGTTCACGGATTTAATAGCATGATGTTAATATTACAGTAGTTTTATAGAGTCAAAATAAAGGGTCGATTAAAATAATTAAAGTAAATATATGAGAAAACCGAGTAGTGTAAACAACGACCGAAAATGTTACAAAAACTGTCCTTTAGTCTAAACTAGCATAATTTATAGGTTTAAAACAAAGTCCTCTTAAAAAATGAAACAAATTCAGAGGCTAGATTAAAACGATCCTAGACGAAACAAATGAATGATAGTTTAAATCAAATTAATAAAACGTTTAGAATGAGAAAAAGTTTTATTTTAATATTACAAAATAGTTAACTCACGAAAAAGTGTCGAATACATAAATTCTATAAACGAAAACATTGCAACGGCATAAAAATTCCATCCACTTGAAGGCTTCAATTGAGATACCTAGTTTTCCCTAAAAAATGGTGATAAGACATGTTCATATCAATCTACATAATAGCTTACCCAAATAAGTTCAGACTAATCTGTCAATCGATAGTCCTAAAATTGAAATGTTATAAATCATCGGATGTCAATAAACAGTCTCACTTCCTTTTAAGCCACAAGATCCGCCGGAAGTTACGTGAAAACGCCAAACATACGTCGACGCTTCATCGATTCGACATCCGCTCTCGCCTTTAAACGATCACCCAATTATAGCATTGTTCAACGAAATTAATATTAGATTTAAAGAATCAATAAACTAGTATTATAAGAACAACAAATTTTATATTAGAAAGCCCGAAAAATGGAAAATAGATAAACGAACAAAATAAGATTTAATACAGGTACAAAATCCTTAAAACCCCCACTTGCAGTCGACGCTATCTCTACTAATATAGTAGCTACCCCTAATATCAACTCGGTAATTTCTTAACATTATCCTGCCTAATTAAATAAAACAAGTTGATCAATAGACTTACCTCCTGTGTATTATTAATTTCACCAGCATAGGCCGCCCGTTTCGAAAGAATCCCGACCAATTAGAAAGCCACTAGAACTCGATAAAATTAAATCAGATGACACACTCAACAGTGACATAGGCCTTATTCATTTAACAATTTAACATGGTGAAGTTAACGGAGATAATAATAAAAACGTTTGAGACATGTCACCCAAACGAAGCATCAGTCGAAGTACAGGCAAACAGGGACAGGCAAGAGTTCAACCGACCACGGGAACATCCGATCCGATACATCAACAATGGCCGTATCCGACCACCTGGAGGATATTAGGCTTAGAGAAGGAGCCCTGCGGTCTCTCAGAACAGCAATACATAGCGGCAGAAACCTATACAAACGCGCAGAACCTCCTCACCCAATGGGAAAGGGTGCAGGAGCAAGTAGATTTGCAGGTGGTTAAGGCGAGGATGTACCTTGCAAACGTGGTGGAAGACATCCTCGCCGGGCGGATTGCAGTCGCCTATCCACCTCGCCCAGTCCGAGATACCCGAAGACCCTATACAGTGGAGGCTCTCAAACGAAGCCTGAAGCGATATTGTCCCGAAGAGTGACTTAATAATGATAGTTTAATGTAGTGGTTGATTCAAAATATTAGCAATTTGTGTGTTATTTTCTTCTCACAATTAGAGATATTTATGATTTGGTTTAATGGGATGAGTGACTATCTAACTTAATCAAGAATAAATTAAAATAATCTATTTAATTACAGCGATGTCGTCCCTACGAATCTTACAGACTGAATTGGACCACGCGAGACAGGCCAACGCGGAATTACTCGCCCAGATTATTCAATTAACCCGCGAAATGCAACATATGAAAGCGACATGGACGGATCCCGCAAAGACGAAAGCGATCTACCACCGACTCACAGCGGCCCAGAAAGGCTGGGGAGAAGAGCGGCAGCTCAACCAGAGCCTGCGCACGCAGATTCGGGGACTCGAAGTCGCCCTAGCGGTATGCCGGGAAGGTGAAGCGGTAACTTATCCGCTCATCTTCGCCCCAACCCAAATGCCGCAGACAACCACCAAGCCAGCAGAACAACCCATCACTACAACCAAAAATCGTCGGCCGGGACGTAAGGAACGTGCCCGACGTCGCGCAACACAACTCCAAAACGTCAAGTAGTAAATGTTATACATGTGTTTGAATTGAATAGAATAGTTTTAGCCTTAGTTGAGTTGTTACTTAACATAATCGTAGGCCAACATTGTCATAAACATTTTCATCACCCCGCCAGTTCGTTCCACAGTCTAATAAGAACCTAATCCAGAATAGTTACGAGGGACAGAACAAAGCGAGCATAGGTCTTCTATCGACAGCTCGTGAACCCGAGGGTTGTCCGAGCAACTATAGTACTAGCCAATGGTACTCAATTTTTGCGGGCAATCCACCACTTGAACACATTACCAACGTTGCTTAGCAACGGGTGCCAAGTGGCGATCAGCATCATTTTGTATGGCGTTACTAGGGTCACCAGGAGGATAAGCAAGATATGAAACCCTGTAACCCACCAACACATATAGAATTGTTAATTGTCTAAGAATCATTTGTTCATTGTTAATCATGAGTTCAATATTCTATCACTTAGATATTCATCTCGCTAATGTCTTGGTATTCTTTGGTTTCTAATTGATTTGTTTCAACAGCAGGTTCTGATCTTGCTTCTTAGTTTATTGACTTAAACCTTCTTATTTTATGATATAAATTATTTTTCATTTGAAATATACTTTTAATGCAATTAAATAACTATTTCACAGAAATACGGTTTGTATTAGTGAAATTCTTTTTATTTTTAAATTTATATCTAAACCACAAATAGAAAACAAATTGTTTTTTCATACTGATTTATTGTAAAGAATTTTAAATTTTTGAAAGAACTATATAATTTAATAGTTTTAATAGTTTCTTTGGTTAATTGTTATAGAAATATATTTTAATTAAAATTTTACTATCTCATTTTTTTATGATTAATAATAAATTAAGTTATAAATTCTTAACTACTGAAGGAAAATTCTACTTCAATACAATTTCCTATTTTTAAATTTAATATTTTTATACCTCTGAAAATATTTCCTTTTAGTCACCTATTCTCCAAGATCTGAACACTTTGACCATATCAAAACGATATGTATTAATAATCACTCTGATTATGTCGATTGGCGGTATTTTTGCCAATGAATTTTGGAAGTCGTACCGTAAAAGATTATTACTGAACAAATCACGAAAAGACAAACAAAAAGCAAAGTTGAAACATAAAGGAACGATTCCTTTAGAAAATGAAAAATTGAAATTACTTGTAAATTTTCACTATTTAGTATTCAGACTTAAGATTTGTAACTGTAACAGAATAACTTAAGCGGAGATGTTAAGACAATTATTACTATGAATATGGAAGAATTGATTGAATTTTTGAAAAAACATGAGGATAATTACAAAATTGTATTCAATAGTTATCAACAGCAGGTACTTAAATAATAATTAAAATTTATTTATTTCTCAATTAATTACTAAGGCTTTATTTCATGATCAAAGACTGAACTGCGTTGTGGAATTTATCAAATTGGATGTAATTAATAATATTATAGTAGAATTCAGTTTGACTTAAAAATCCAGATTTCTGATGTCAATTTATCGGGTCCATTTGCCGGTATGCCTATCAGCATTAAAGACAATTTGATTATCAAAGTTAGATAAATTATGTTAATGATTTTATATTTTATAAACTGATTTTATGATTTTTTTACAATATAAATAAAAATATAAAGTTTATTTATTTTTCAATATTTTTAATGATAAATACAGTAAAAATTATCAACAAAAAAAAATTTGAACGTCTGACGCAAATTTGGAACTTCTAGAAAATAAAAAAAGTAAAAGGCGATTATTAATTCTGCTCGAAAATTCATATTTTTGCCAAAGTAATTTTTTGAAAATCTCAAACCGTCTCATTACAGTGAGATAAAACAAAACACAAATTGTGCGTTTTACACTATTTTGCATTCGCAAATCAATATTAGCACATCACTAGGGTGAAAAAAGGAGCATTCTATTTAAAAGTACCCTGGCTATAATCAAAAATATAAATAAGAATATTTAAACAAATTTACCAAAAAAAATATTTTTATTTTTAAAAAATAAACTTTAATTAATTTAAAAAAATTTTTTAAACTCAAAAAAATATCATTCTTCAGAAAAAGTTTTTATAAAATAATTCAAATTAAATATAAAATTTTTTTAAAATTTGTTGCATATTTTAAATTTTAAGAATATATTTTATTTATAATATATTTTATTCTTTATTAATTTTTTAATTTATATTATTTTTTATATTTTATTAATATTGGTTTTTTTATATTTAATTATTATTTTTTTTATTTATAATATATTTTCTTTTTTTATTAATTTTTTAATAAATAGTATATTTTTAATTTTATTAATATTAATTTTTTAATATTTGTTTTTTGTTATAATAATATTTTTTATTTATAATATATTTTAATTTTTATTAATTTTTTTAATATTTGTTTTTTTATATTTTAGGAATATATTTTTATTTATATATAATATATTTTATTTTTTAATAATTTTTTATCTATAGTATATTTTGTATTTTATTAATATTTTTATATATATATATATATATATATATATATATATATATATATATATTATTTTTCAATGTACTATATATTTTATTTACTATTCAAAGGAACAACTTATTTAAAAGATTTTATTTAATTATTATTTAATTTTATATAAAAATTTTAATAATGAGTGTGTAAGAATCTTACGCGAGGCTTTGGTGATTAAAGCGCAATCCCATAATATAAACGTTCAATCAGCAACAAATTAATTGAGATTATTTAATTTTAATCATTATATCGTAATTATTTCAATATTATTGTTTCTGAATTGTAAAATTATTTGGAGTTTAACATGAATTTTCGGATTAATAAAATGCTTTGTAGTTTGCTTTATTAGCTTCATCAGTGGAATATCGAAAATATAATAAATTAATTTATAATTATGAATAATCGATTTATAATATTTTATAATTGACGTATAATTTAGAATAAATACTTTATGATGGCGAATAAGCCTCTCTGTGATAAATTCTATATAATATAAAATAAAAATCAATAATCTTATAAATACATTTTATATAAATATGTGTGTGTGTGTGGCGATCAATTATTTTTATTAATTCAAAATATGAAATCATTTTAAAATAAATCATTTCCTGAATATTCCTAAACATTGCTGCTTAAATCTGGATATTCTAAATCATTTCTTGAGTGTATGACAAAATAGACTGTGGGTTAATGCATGTTGAATTCTAATGATTGCTGTACTGATTTGTCTGGATGTAATGTTCTTATTGACTCTGAAATTATTAAGTTGTTAAGTTTAAAAGGTAAGCGAAATCGATCAAAACACATTGAACCAAAATGTATTCTGGTATTGCATTATTCCAAGGGTTTTTACATATTTCCTTCCATTGCGTAAATGCATCTGAAAGCAAGTGCCACTGAATGCATGTCAAGTATAATTTTAAAAATAAAACATAATAAAAATAATTAATTAATAAAAAAATAAATTAGTAAGGTAATTAATTAAAATAAAAAATATATCAATAAAAAATAAAATATTAAATAATTAAATTTTAAAAAATTAATAAAAAATAAAATTAATAATTAAATAAAATAAACAAAACTAAACTAATAAAATAAAATAAGTAATTAATATTAATAAAAAATAAAATTAATAATTAAATAAAATAAACAAAACAAAACTAATAAAATAAAATAAGTAATTAATATTAATAAAAAATAAAATTAATAACTAAATAAAATAAATAATAAAATAAGTAAAAAAAAATTATTGTGTGAAGTAATAAAAATAAATAAATTAAACAAAAATAATAAAATTAAAAAATTAATTAATATTAAAAGTAATAAATAAAAATAAATAATAAAATAGGTAATAAAAAAATTATAAGGTGAAGTTAGTAATAAAAATAAATAAATTAAACAAAAATAATAAAATTAAAAATTAATTAATATTAAAAGTAATAAATAAAAATAAATAATAAAATAGGTAATAAAAAAATTATAAGGTGAAGTTAGTAATAAAAATAAATAAATTAAACAAAAGTAGTAAAATTAAAAAATTAAATAATAATAATAAAATTTAAAAATTAATTAATATTAAAAGTAATAAATAAAAATAAATAATAAAATAGGCAATAAAAAAATTATTGAGTGAAGTAAGTAATAAAAATAAATAAATTAAACAAAAATATTAAAATTAAATAATTAATAACATTAACAAATAAAATTAATAACTAAATAAAATAAATAATAAAATAGGTAAAAAAAAATATTGAGTGAAGTAAGTAATAAAAATAAATAAATTAAACAAAAATAATAAAATTAAAAAATTAATTAATATTAAAAGTAATAAATAAAAATAAATAATTAATATTATTACTAAATAAAATATTTTGGATCTTATATTTGTATTTATTAAAATGGAGTCAGACGATTTAAAGGCGATAACTATTAACCAACTTCAAATTAATTATTTCGCCATCACTTTTTTATATCATTCAATCATGGAAGTTCAACACGCACTTATCTATAGTTGAATTCTCATGATTGTTGTACTGATTTGCCTGGAGGTAATATTCTTATTGACTCTGAAATTAGTAAGTTGTCAAGTTTGGAAGGTGAACGAAATCGATCAAAACACATTGAACCAAAATGTATTCCGGTATTGCATTATTCCGAGAGTTTCAGAGAATTTAAGCACAAGATCCTCAAACATGTAGATAAAATTCAGTTTAGGATTGTCTCAACGTCTTTCAAAGTTATTAGTATGTTCACTAATAAATCTCCAACTCCAGTCGGTCTTTGTTCTGAGTTCGTTTATCAATTTTCATGTAATGCGTGTAATGCCACATACATTGGAGAGACTGTCTGCCATCTCTGTACTCGAGTTCTAGACCATTGTCGACCGAATGAATTCACTCACATTAGTGATCATTTTAGGAAATGTTCTAGTAAGAAAATAGGTTTGTCTGATTTCAATATAATTGCAAACTCTCTGAGTAATTATTGGGAAAGAATAACTTGCGAGTTGTTGATAAGATCTTTAAATCGTTTAATTAATGTTCAAAATGCTCAGTCTACATGTATTTTGAATGTCAATTGTGTATATTATGTTTTAAATGTAATTTTCGAGACGTTGAAATGATTTTGTTGTGTAAAAAAATTTATTTAAAATTTTATTGTTTTATAATAAAAATTGGTTTTAAAAAGAATGATAACTTTTTAGGTTTTTTAAAAAATTAGTGCTACATATTTATTTTTTTAAATTAAAATAGTTTTATTTTTTGTGATATGATTTGATTACGATAATCAAATTTTCTTATTTTCATTTAGTTATTGTTAATGTGATTTATAGTTTGAAGAAGACTTGATAAACGGTCGAAATATATAGTGAAATATTATATAGGATATACAAATTAAATGTTATAAGTGTGATCAGCTAGTTGAAATAAATGTTTGTGCTAATTTTGTATATTAACATTTATATTAAAGTATTTTAAATTAAATTAATTATATTTGTGATCGATAGCTATATCAATATTAATTATTACCATGCCTCAGTTGTTTAAATTTTCAGATTTTGAGAGAACTTTTGAATTTGTATTTTTGTGGTAATAAATGTTAGAAGAAGATTAAAATTTAATTGCGTTTAACATATACAGTCAAACCTGTTCGATCTAAATATCAAGGAACCGAAAAAATACAGTGTTCAAAAATTAAAATTGTTCAATTGATCATTTTTTTTAAAATGTTTTTTATTTACTACAATAGTTAGGTATTTTCGGTTTTCTTGACTTTCCTTCATTTATAACTACCTTTTTTAGCTTTTCAATCAATCCAAGCTTTTTGGGCATTCATTGATCATAACAATTTCTAGTTTATCAATGGTAGTTTATTGTATCCTTGTTTTTTATCATCCTCACTCATCTCGTCATTTATATATATATATATATATATATATATATATATATATATATATATATATATATATATATGCGTCAACACAATCCTTAATAGTCATTTTGTTCCTCTTTACTTTTTTTCAATGTTGGCAGGAAAATGATCTTTATCAATGTTAATCGTGTTGTTTCTTCTATATTATCATCTGGAGATGAGGTTTCTTTTCGAATAAAACCTGATTTCTTGTAGCAATTTTTAACTGTTTCATCAGAAATTCGATTCAGTGCAATGATACATGGTTAAATAATTGAAAATATTAATTTTAATGAATGATTTATCTGAATTATCATCACATTTTTCATCTTCAAATAGTAAATTTCTGCTTACTAGTTTCTTGTAATTGTCTTTGAAAACCTTAATAATACCCTTATTCAAAGGTTTAGTCATATTTTTAGGTAAATATTATAGTTTGATATTTTTAAAGTCTCTTATCTAAGATCAAAAGAATATTTCTGTGTTCGTCCTTCATCTTTTTATTCAAATTTATTAACCATTCTTCAAACAGTTTTTAACTCACCCACGCTTTTTTATTGTTTATTTAAGAAATATTTAAATTTTCAATTCTAACTGTTTGATCGGGAAGCAGTCTAGTTCGAATCAGCACCCATTAATTTATTAAGTTCTTCCTCATTGCCGGAATAATATTTAATTGAGATTGACTTAGTTGGTGAAGTATATTTCCAGTTTACTGGGTCCTCATCAACCGATTCCGATTGTTGCTAAATCTTGAACATCTCGATTAAAATCGTGACTTTCTCTGACAAGTTCACAATTTTCAAATCCGGCCAATTTAAACAAAATATCAAAAAATGATGTTTTCTCAAATAAACATTCCAAAAGAATTTCTTTTTCGACATATGTTTTCTTGGAATCCACAGCAAACAGCAACACATTGCTAAAGTTGACGTCATCGTGTACAAATGTCCAATCGATATGCATAAAATCAAGCGCCGATCCAATTTGTAGAACCAATTCTTTCGATGATTTTAAAGTCAACACTCGAGTTTCAATTTTATCATTTATTGTAAAGTTTAAAGCCTCTTCTAATGAGCCAAATTTATTGTATTCCAGTTGTTCATATAAAGTTTGGTATTCGATCCATGATGAAAAGTATTTAATAATATTTTCATGACTTAGACTTGAAAGCATCATGATTTCATTTTGCAGAAGTCTACTTGATTTGCTTAGGGTTTGTATCTCATCATTATTATACGAGCTGATCTTAATGCAATACCAATGGGAATCAAATCTGTGCTTAGCACGAAAATATTTGATACCAACAAGGCTGTGTAGTTTCACCATGTCACAAAATATTGGAGAAACATGGATAGAATTATCGACCGAAATATAGCGATCATTTAAATCTCCTTCCAAATCCGACTTCCTATAATCATGCTTATCCACGACTCTCAAAATTAAGCTACTTTCATTTAAATAAAAGCAATGCAGAAACATCAGCTTCATTGGTAATTTACTGTCGACATCTTTATATTGTTCATTTTCATAGCTTTTTACCTGACTGTAATTAATATATTTCAAAAAGTTGCCTTTTCGAATTTCTAACACTGATTTTTTACTATCAATGGCATTAGAATCATTGCTTCCAGAACAATCTTGAATATCATCCAAGAGGGTTTTGGAGCCGAACAAAGTGTTAGTTCGAAAATTATAGGATGGCTTGCAAAGAGGAGAATTTTGGAATTTTTCTTGAAAAGGTGTTCGCCCAACATTCAATTTGAGCCAGTACTCGCTGTTGCATATCGGTGTATTGAATTCTAGCTTTTCTTCAATCAATGAAGATGAAACTTTATCAGAAATTACTTTATTGTCCAGAGAGAATGAAGTATTAAAATCTTTAATAAAGCAACGTTCAATTTTATTAGCTGTATTCAAATTGCCTTCACAATTGTTCACTTTTATTTTATAAAAACTCAAACCAGGAATGAAAATTTGTTCATAAGAATCGTCTTTATCTAATTTCTTAATAAAGGGGAATATGTTTGCATTAGAAAACTCAGAATTTTCCCATAAACTATTATTTGAATCATTATCGGAAAATAGTTCATGATCAGATCCAATATCGCTATTCATATTTCAGTATCTGGTTATTGAATAACTATTATTAAATTTTTAATGAAATCAAAAAGATCTTGGACGAAATTATAAATTTAAAAATATGGAAGTATTCAATAAATAAATTCTATATTTTCCTTTTTAAAACTAACATCTGCCCAAAAACACAATTGCCTATTATTTAAACAACACATTTTAATTAAAAAATATCACATCAAAACTTTTTAAATTAAACCCATTTTTTAATCTAAAAGTAAAATTTTGTTCCAACTCCATTATTTACATAACGTATTTAAAAAACATTTTTTATACATCCATTTCTAAAAAATTTCACAATTTACATTGGAGTTTTTTTCTCTTTCTCAAAATTAACAAATTTTAGCATTAAAAGTTACTAAGATGCTGCAGCTTCTTTAGATAACTTGAGCAGCCTCCTGGGCCTCAGCAGCTTCACTTGTTTCTTTGATAGTCTAAAGGAGGTTAATTCTACTTACAAGACCCCCAACAAATTACTTATTATTATTTGCTTTAATGTTAAAACGGTGTCCGAACACTTACATTTTTAAAACATCAAGCATTGGCATATTCCCCAACTACAAAAGTACATGCTCTTTCACCTATTGCACTAAAACTAGTGTAACTCGTTCTTTTGAAAAATTATCACATTTTTTATCATCGTTTGTGAAAACCAAAGATCTTATGTGCGAGTTTTTGATAAAGAGTGACGTTTCATCACAATTATATATGTCTTTATGATCGTAAAAATCTATCAACAACCGTGATTCGAATTGATATATTGTAGCGAAACGCAAGCAATCGTTTTGAGCGATTTCTTATTGTTCTGTTTAAATTCAATCAATTAACGCTTCTTTTCAATTTAGAATATTTCTTTGATTTATTATTCTCCATTTTGTGGATCAATATAAAAATCGAAATAAAATTACTCATATTTAAATCTTTATAATTAGAAAGTTTTTATGTTCAGAAATTAGTGTTCAAATTAATAAGGAGGTAAACATAAAGAGGAGGGTAGACACAGGCTACCTGTAGAACATACATAATTTACATCAACGAATAAATGAAGCCTAATCATCAAGAATAAGGTCCAATTAATAAAATCAACTTGTTATGTCCTTGGCACGTAGAATAACGAAGGTATCGAAAGGCAAGGGGATTCGACGAAATATTGAGTGTTATCAACGTATTAAAAGCAATAAAATTCTTGCAGTAACTAATATGCAATCAACCCTGTTCAATATGAACAATAGTGTTCCGATCTTTTCAAATGTTCATATTAAAAATATTATGAACAGTTATTAACATAACAATATTTAAGATTTCAGAAAAAATGTATTTATTACACGTATTTATCACAATTTTTATTTCTTTGACGCATAATATAGTCTGTAATTTTCAATTGTCTAGATGCTTTTTCTTCTTGAATTTCATCAATGAAATCCCATATTTTGCTCATCTTATCAGGAATAGTAGCCTGGAAGTATTTTTCGAGTTTTCTTGCATACTCATAGGCTTCGAATCCTGTTATTACTGTATCTTCTTTTACTTCTTTAATAGAATTATCATTTGTTTCTTCATTTTCATCTACAATTTTAGATTCTCCAATAATTCTTTTCGATGATATCTCATATGCCTGGAAAGAAAATTATTAAGACAACCATTCGATTCTTTAAAATCATGATTTCCTAAGTGATTTCCTTATTCTAATGCTTTTTGCTGTAATTTATCACCACTGACACTGATATTTCTTTTTCTCTGGATCTGGAACCATTCATGCAAGATGGCATCAATTTGATATCCACTACGTAAATGTATTTTTCGTTTTTTTCTGGTGTTCATGTTTCAATTCACAATGCATTCTCTGGATTTCATAAGATTATTTATACAACCTAATGAAAGATTGTATTTTGACGAAATAAAGCATTTAGAACAACATTTATCTTAATCGAATAATTTTAACAATTTCTGTTTCTCTTCGATACTTAAATCCTTTCTCTTTCGTTTTTTATTTGTGGTTTTTCATGTTCATAAAAGAAAGTTGAAAATGAAATATTTAAACAACAAATTGTATAAATTATTGATTTATTTTACACTATTTTTTGTTCATTATTCAAAATAAACAGTGTTCGTATTATAAAACATAATTTACCATGCAAACCATATGATTTCTAATAATTTTTGACTTAAATGTTCATATTAAACTCTGTTCTTCATATTGAACAGGGTTGACTGTATTAATTTTAATTGATTTTATAAGGATTGATACATTTTTATTGAATTACGAATATATAGTTATGTAATTTATTATAAATCTTTAAATATAATTGTTTTTATTGAAGTTGTTAAATTCCCGATGAAAAACAGCTGAGTAGTCGAAATATATTGAAAAAAATGTTTTTTAATTATTTGACAGTCGAAAGGAACAATTTGTTTTAAGTTATCAAATCTATTTCAGGGATATGAAAGCTATGCAGGATGTTCGTCGTTTCTTGGTAAACCTAAAGCAACAATGAGTTGTGTATTAGTCAAAGTTTTACAAATGTTGGGTGGCATTCCGTTTGTTAAAACAACAGTTCCTCAAACTATGATGACGTTAGGATATTTTGATTAAATTTTTAAAATTTAAATTTAAACTATTATTTTAAATTTATTTAACTATCAGTAAAAAATTTAAATTTTCGTTTAAAAAGTTTTTAAAAATATTTATTATTTTAATGTTAAGGCCTAAATATCTTGAAATTTGGGGAAAGTTTTGTAATAAATTGGAAAAAACAATTTATCGATTTCTATATTTTAGAAAATAAATCAATAATTCTATATTATAAGAAACACATTAACTTATCTGTATGATGAAATATTATTGAAAAGTTTTAATTTTAAAATATATGACTTATTGATTACTATTAAAATTATTTTTTAATGATTAATTTGCAATTTGTTCATTTATAGTATCAATAATATCTATAGTTTTTTTCTTTTTACTTACCTGACTGTTGAAATTGACCAATCAAATAAATATCTTGAAACATTCAATAATAACAATGAAAAACCCGTGAATACACTTCGGTATTGATCCAAAATAAATCAATATCAGGTGAAAGTTCATCATTAAATATATATCCTAGAGTAAAAATCAATAAATTACACTAGGAATATGAATAATTCTTCTAAAGCTCCTGTGCAAACATCTGCTAGTATCGATTTAGAAATCAAGAGCAATCAATCGACATATTGTAAAAGTTCGGATTTTAACAAAACTATAGATAATAATAAATCAATAATGAAGTCCATGAGGCAAAGAATGCATTCTATTGTCCAATCAGATAATCTTATAGTAATTCCTCTAAATATCATAAAAAATCCAATAAGTACAATGGGAATACTTGGAAAACATCACTCAGTATCGAGCCAGATAAAAAAGCAGAAATCAATTGATATCTTTTGAAATACCAGGATAAATATATTCGAAGCTCCACTGACATATCCTGGTACATCGCGAAATATTTGTGCGGAACCTGTGAAACGTTTAAATTGAATAAGTCGATGACACAGATTGCATTCTTCTAACAAACTTTATCGATTAGGCAATTCAAATTTACACGGTGAGAAAATTGATCACAGATTGATAGCGCAATCTAGAAACAAATTCTCGTCTAATAAATTTCATTAGACTCACTTCCAATTCGAAATCGTTCCATGAGAAGTGAATTATTTAGAGGTCAAGAATATGAAACTCGAAATTCGATTCCGTCCTGACTGTTGATGTCAATATTCTCAAATTATAAATCAAAAGGCAAATCAAATGGCTTTTAGGAAGTCTCTCAGAATCATTTCTGAAATATTTTCCGAATCGGTATTTGTATCAGAACTCATTAAATCGGAATCCGACAATTTTGATTCCGAGAAAGAAAACCTTACTGACTTGAATAATATCGACCTGATTTACAAAATATTCTTCTGAAAAAGAACTCTCACAATTCTGTATGTGTATGAAAAAGCGTGTTATTCACGATTAAGCAAGAAAGCAATCGAATCACTTTTACTATTCAAAAGCTCTTGTCTTTGCGACCATTGATTAATTGAATGGAGTGGCGGCGCAGATGCTTTGGCGCCCCTTCAAAACAAGGTATACCTTTCATAACAACTAACAATACATGTATAATATAATTTTCGCATTCGAATTGAATCTCACATACACAAGGTTTTGAACTCTATCAAGAAGACGATGTGGAACTGAATGAATTTTCGTGTATTCTCGCTTTGAGGCAGTTTGTACGATATCTATGGTACCCCGACATAAGTGCTCGCACCAAAAGCGCCCCGACAATTGCGCTACCCGACAAAAGCGCTCCCGATAATAAAAATGTGATATTTTTGAGTTTTTGTTGATATTAATTTTGAATGAGAAATGCGCGTTTGTTTAATTTTGAGTCTCGCATAAACGTAGTTTGCAATAAGAAACAATCACAGATATCGCATCTAAAAATATGTTCTTTACATATATTTTGTTGTTCTATATCAGTCTTTCTCAAAGTGGACGATAACGCCCCCTTCTAGGCGTTTGAGACCTAGAGTAGGGCATTAAAGGGCCCAGAAAAATCGGGGGGCGTTGACATGGGTTAAAAGGGCGATGGTAGATTTGTAATTTCATTTACTTTATATTTTAAATTTCACTAAAATAAAAACCTACATACTACACAATAACGAATAATTAGTTTATATTTCTGCCTCGTATGATGGTATAAAAATTAAAATACTTAATATAGATTTCGTAGGATAGCCCACACGCCGTACGCAATCAAGTTGTAACAAGTTTCTGTTGAATAACGCTATTGGAGCAATCCGGTAGCAATTGTCCTGTACCATTAAAATTTATTTACATGTAAATAATCTTTAAGGGGCGGTGGCAAATCAAATTGTGTCTTAAGGGGGCGATTGTTAAAAAAAGCTTGAGAAACACTGTTCTATATATATATATATATATTGTGGGGTTAGTAGCATCTATGACCTTGACCCCCATCATACCATGTTATGTGTCTGTCACTGGTTACCTGTCGCTAAGCAACGTTGGTACTGTAACCAATAGCTCCGCGACTGTCAAAGGTGAGCTTTGTTTCCAAAACTGCTAAGACTCGGTCTACAGCTGGTTCAGCGAGCTACCGATGGAAGGTATGTGGTCGTCTTCGTCTTGCTTATTTAGATCCCTCACTTTTCATGTTTTACTTACGCTAATTATAATCTACTTCTCACATTTATTATTTTCATTCACAAAACATTTGACTTGTAAAAACAACCAAATTATAAGAAAAATACTTTTATTTGTAACACAATACATTTTTATCTCGACAAAATCCAATATATAACAGATAATTTAATCATTGCGTTGCTTTTGCATCTTTCGGCGTTCCCGTTCAGCTCGTCCTGTCACGGGGGTGGCTTAGGTTGGCTGGGTGTTTTCGCCGGATCTGCCTGGCTCTGGTAGGCAATTTGTGCCGGGGCAAATACCAGAAGGTAAGTAACTGCCCTTCCTTCCTGGTTCACCGCCACAGCAACCTCCAAGCCTCGAATTTGTATCTTTTGGGCCTGATTTAAGACCTTCTCCTCTTGCCAGCCCTTCTGTGCTGCATCTATCTTCTATACAGCCGTTTCACTTGGGACGGCTCTACCCAAGTGGCTTTAATCCGCTGGAGCTCGCGGCTGAGCTGAATGCATTGCTGATGCAAGCCATTATTTTCTCGACGAAGTTTCTTCTCCGATCCAATCCATTTTATGGCGTTCATGGCTGAATTTTTATAGTAATATTAATACATAATGTTAATTATAATATCTAAAGTATTTAATTAGATAAATAAATCTTATAGGTGATATTCTGCCTAAAAACTATTACTTATTATTTCTCCCTGAATTACTATTAAGGTGAATCTTCCTTATCCAACAGTATTTTGTACAATTACGTTAAATCACTAATAAAGAAAAATAATACATTTATTTCAGTTAATTACAATTTTTGGCCAAATTTGTGGTTTCTTTCCGCGATAGGCGCCTTCGAGAGTAGACGTGTTCCTCCGTCCCTCTGTCTTCTAGTATGTCCTTTATATCTGGTTGCAGTAACAGCTTTGGGAAAACCAGATGGACTGGTGCATCAAGCTCCAAAAGTGCTGGATCCCTTGGATCGTATGCGACGCGGTAACTCGGTAAATGGTCGTCTGAACTTGGTATATGCCCGTTGGTTATATCTTCATTAATCCTGGCTAGCCGTCGCCGTTTTTGATTTGCAAGGTATCGATATTTTCGCTCCAGTTGCTCGTACCGGTAGAGTAATCCCTCTGTTTCTTGTCGAATCTCCCGAGCCGGGTTCCTTCCTGGCTCCCGCTTGATTACTAAGCTCGGCAATTCTGTATCTTCGTCGCAATTGTTTGAACGTCTGTTCGGCCACTCGGGGGTGCCATGCGTGGAGATGGTGTATCCCTGATCCCAGAGGGCCTGGCGGTACCGTCCCGCAAATCTGCTCGGGACGGTCAATGTTGTCCTCTCCATATCTCTCCACTGGATCTCTGAACGCCCTAAGATCATTAATAGACAATATTGTTCATGTCATAGTTAGGGAGGAATCGTTTATTACTTGATAGTTAAGCGTATTAGTCGCCGTCAGATAATAGGGTAATTCTATTGTTCTTACTTTCGTCACGCGTTACTTTCCATATTGGTTTAGTTGGTCGGGATAAAAGGTAACGTCAGTGTATTATGGTACTCGTAAGTAGTGCCTGCTACATCACACAAGCTGAGTTTCACCCATACAATTTTATAAAATTTTAGTTCATAAGTAATTAAGTAAGTTTACTTGCTTAATCCACGTACTATCAGTATAATAATTCGATCTTTCATTAGTCACGACGCTTGATCCCTATTCTGATTTCTTCAGATCATATTCGAACTTTTAAACTAGATCATTCATCGGACATTTATACTAATAGTCAACCTGACGATTTTGATCTAACTCATTTATTAATAAAAAAAATAAAGTAGTACAAGATAAGACATAAATTCCAGAACTAATATATTAATCATTAAGAACAGGTCGCCTTACTCGCTGCTTGATTTTCTGGATTCGTCCTCGTGCCGGTTGATACGTGATTGATGAAAACTTCTTTCATTTATCCTGGATCGTCTACGACTGCGTTCTCCGCCATCTTCCATGATGAAACCTCTTGATTTGTCCATGATATCTTCCTTTGGTTCCTCAGTGGCGTAACTTTTAGCACTGTGTCTCATAGATTCGTTCATGATAAAAATGCTGGTAATGTCACCTAGTACTGATTTTATATGCCGGGGGGATTCACAGCTCATGTGATTCTTAGATATCGGTGGCCGTTTCTGATTGGTGTTTATATTCTCACTCCGCATTTATTTCTTCGAGCTAATTTTATGATACTAGCAGGAGAATCGATATTATTTCCTGCCATATGGAGTTGTGGTAAAGTAATTTTTCCTCACCCCTCCTCGGTGTGCGAGGAATTACTAGTATAACCACTCGGTCTACTTATTATTTTCACATGGAAATATTTCTCAGCGAATTCAATCGATGTCTACTGCATGTGGATTAGTTGATTTATTACTAAAGTAATAGTTTAATTTCCTACCTTTAGATGATTTTATGTGATAGTGTCACTTGCTTCGCCTATTAAATCTTGTTCGTTATCGTCTATCATGGTTCTTTAGCGGAACTTCACTTCTCAATCACAGGCTGAGGTCAATGCCACTTAGAATGGGGCTTTCCTGATCCATTCGATCTGTTTTTGTTCCCACGTTTTGGTGGAATTGAATTCCAACCTCGGTAAAAATTTAGGAAGTGAGTTGATATTAATAAAGTTCATTTCTCACACTTGTCTTTTGGTTTTATATGTCTGAAGTATGTATACATTTGTTATTACGATGCGAACGCGTTAGTTGGTCGATTTAATGGAATTATCTCATTATCTATCTCGATCTGTTTCCTTAATGGGTATTTTTAGGATTAAAGAAAACCTATACCTGATTGTACTTTCACTAATGTATAGTAGATGTCATGTTGGGGAATTACCTATTGATAAATAGCCCACGTTAAGATGACGGTCTAAAATTTTAATATATTAACGTTATATCACAGCGAGCGTTTTTGCTATTTATAAATTAGAAGTTAATTTCGGTCTAGATCGGTGGAATATTATTTTAAGTGGTTTAACCAAACCTCTATTTCGACTAAACTATCTCTATATCACTAATTTATCGCCACTAATTTAGCGCTTGAAGTAATTTAATTGGGATTCCTTATCACTCGCTAAGTTATTGTTCGACTCTTATCCATATTAATAGGTCATTATTTTGGACGCGTTTATTAATCTCATTTAACTCTTTTATGATTAACGTGATCAGTACCTCAGTGCTCCACGCTTAGGGATAAGTGATTTACGATAGCTTTTGCTTTGCTAACAAGCGATTCGCAATTTTGCGATTAAAATTATGCGAAAATGGATTGGTATTTATACCTATTCTGTGTTAAATTTGATGCGATAAAACAAAATTTGACCTTGATATTATTTGTTTAGTCTAATTCTAATTTTTATTATTTTCTGGATTTAACTAGACAAGTTATTCATTTGATTTTTATTTCAATTATTTTCATTAATTCTTAGTTTTTACTTAAATTGTCGATTTTCGGTCAAATTTTATGTTATTTCTATGTCGTTTCGTGCAGATCTTGATGCATTTTGTTGTTATTTTTAATTTTATCTTGCATTATAAGATGTGGTTATTTGGTGTTTTGGGTCTGATTTTAAATCTGCATGTTGTGTTTGCGTGTTATTTCCAATCCATTCAAACAAAATTTAGTGCTAGCCCAACAATATAATTGATTTTTTGATTCAATCTAACAAGGCTAAAACAAAAATAGAAATCACAAAAGTCAATAAGAAAACATAAATCACAATTATTGATTGTGAAATTATTTCAACCTTTATTGAATTCGAAATATGGAAAACTGATAGAACTTTCATGTGGCATTCTATTGCACATATTTATCGATCTGAAAATAAAATCAGAAATCTAAATATCGATTATTATTAATCCATCGGAAACAATCAATTTTTCTTCACCGGTTGCTGATTGGATAATTTTGTGTTGAGTCATCGATATCGGTAATTGAATGGAATGATTTTATTGATTGGATTTCTTCATCTGTAAAATAGTGGAACTTATCGTTAATTTTTGAATAAAGTTTTATATAGTTTTTTCAAATATATTCTTGTTTGTTTTTAGCAATATATTTTTTGTATTGAGAAATTTAATTGTATATTTTTTATTGGTTGATTTTAATTTTAATTAATGACTAATTTCGTCTTATTTTATAAAATTAATAAATGATTATAATCACTTTAAAAGGGCTGCACCGAAAATTCGTGAATATCATAAAAACATCGATATCTTTACTGATTCATAGTCAAATATATTTTTTAATAAATATAGATATAGGTAATCTATTATTTGAAATTAAAACCAAATCGATTAGCAAAACTTAACAATACAAAACAGCGGTATATTCATTCAAAAAACAGAAACTTTAATTCATCAATAATAGTAAAAACTGTAAGCACATTTTGGAACATAGTTCGATAAAGTTTTTTTAATTTGTTCTAAAGGCTAAATCAATTTCACTGGACGTTACTGATAAAGAATCTTGAGTTTCGCTTACATACTGATAAACAACAGTTTCTATATCATTAAAATCAGCTAGATATACATTGGGATCATCAGTTTGGATTTCAGAAATATTTAATTCACGTGTGTCATGCAGGAGTTCGGTACTGCCTGAAGTCGACGGTTCAGTTTTTTCAAACTTTCCAACTCCTAACCATTCAAATAACTTTTCAATCATCGGCAATATCTTAATAAGTCGGCTTTTTCCTTTTTCCTTTTTCCTTTTTTGTAAATTCCTCTCATTTATAAGTCATTTCAAGCGATTTTCATAAGATTTTAAATGAGTACTAAATTGAACCATACAATAGTTGTGAAATTGATGTCGATTTTGCTGGTATTATTATTGTCTCTGCATTGCTTAGCTTCTTAGCTCATTTATCACTTCGTCCATTAAATGACAATTATAAGAGTAACTTTTCAATATCAAAAAAGCCCCATGAAAACATTTTTATTCAGCACATTTTTCATCTTTTAGGATTCTTGCCTCAAATCCTATCGATGGGATTTTTAAAAATCCACAAAGCATTAAATTTCTTCCCGGAGGTAGTAGTAGTGGTGAAGGAGCTTTGGTTGGCGCTAAAGGTTCAGTTCTAGGATTTGGATCTGATATTGGAGGAAGTGTTCGATTGCCAGCAGCATTTTGTGGAGTTGTCGGTTTAAAACCGACAGTTGGTAGAATCAGGTGGTTTAATTCAATGCCAACAATTTTTATATTGAATAATAAATTTCAGCTCCAAGGATGTCTTTAAATTGGGAATACCTACTTTAGGTTTTATTATTTTTAATAAATTTAAAAATAACATTATAATTAGTGAGATCAGTCTTGGGTCCTATATGCCAGGATGTTAAGTCTTGCGCTTTTGCGATGAAATGCATTTTCGATTCAGAACTAATGTCCAAATTGGATCCTGAAATTCCTTATCTACCATTTAAGGAAGAGGTATTAGAATTCCATCTCTTAAATATCATGTTATAATTTCATTATTTTATATCAATATATTGATGGAGAATTTAATAAAAATATTAAATAATTTACTTTAGAATTATAATAAGAAAAAACTCAAAATCGGTTATTTTTCTTATGACGATAGCTACTATGTCATTCCAGCAATGAAAAGGGCGGTTGAGGAAGCAGTGAAACATTTAAAGGATAGAGGGCATGAAGTTGTCGTCGACAAGCATTTATAATGATTTAATTTAGGAATTCAGGTCATAGAATGGAAACCACCTCGTTGCGGCAGAGAATGGTGGAAATTATATTTGCGCTCGGTTTCAACCGACGGTGGTCACAAGTTAAAAGCTATTATTGAGAATGATCATATTGATACGGCTATTCTAAATGGAATACTCCATGTCGATGGAAATATATTCAGTTCCATCTACAACTTCTTCAAATATAAATTGCCTGATTTTGTAAGTAAATCTCGTTATTTTATGTTTGAATTCCAATGCAATCAAGCAATGGTGGAGTTTTGGGATTTTATAATTACTGAAATTTCTTTTCCCGGTAGAAACAGTTGGTTATTATTTTGTTGACAAGTGACAGTGAATCAACGCTGCGACGTAGCCGTGATTTCAGCTTGGGCGGCGGGAATTTAATCCGCTTTTCAATTTAATAAAGTTAAAAGCTGTCACAGAAATTAATAAAATAATTATTAATGAACAAAATACAGATACGGAATATTACAATGTGTAATGCATAATGTAACGTCAGTTTTTTCATTAGAATTAATTTTATTATCGCGATAAATCAAAGCCATTTGACTTCTTTGCTTTCATTTTGAATCTTGTATCATGGCTTTGGATCTTCATGTATTGAATGATCAATTCTTGTAAATATTTTCTTCATATCGTCAATTCATTCGGATGTGAAAGATAATTTAGTTAGGGTTTGACTTTGGTCAAACTCGTTTAGGAGGCTCATGATATAAATCTGAGATTAATTTTGCTCCAGCTTGATGAAATCAGAAATGTTGTAAGTTGGCTCTGGATCGGAATATTTATCCACATCTAGGCGATATTACATTCTGGTACTTCTTCGGCAGTTTCAGTCACCTAAAATTTAAACAAAAATGAATAATTATATTTAATCTATATATTATTTCATCTAGGCTACTATATTTTTATATACAATCTACTTAATAATATTATATTTAATTCATAATTTAATTATTTTTTACAATAAAATGGACATTTAATAATAATTTACATATCATTATAATCAAAAATCTTATTTATTTATTTTACATAAAATTTTATGCTTAATTAAATAATCCTTCGACTATATAAACTATATTAATTATAATCTTTGTCAATTAAATCCATATTTTATTTTCATTAAATTTTTTAAACTCTGAATACAAGCGAGGAATTATCTTCATATATAGAAAAAAGTAAAAGTTCTAGAAAAAGAAGATTGATAACGCTTGGAATAACTACAGCGTAAGGGAGTTGGAAAAAAGTATTCTGGTGAATGAAGTAGCAAAAATCCTTGATATTTCTATCGCTTCTGCATATAAAATAAGCAGTGGAATGACTGATTATGAGATAATATCAGTTATAAAGGTAAGGAAGAAAGGTTCAAATGGAAAAATAAAAGTAAAATTTCTCAATATCTTCTAAGAGATTCTTCTTACCACCAAAAATAAAATAAAAAAGAATTAGTAACTGGATGTATTCATAAAAGAGCACTATTTTGGGAACGCTCAAAGCTATGGAATATACCAGAAAAAGGATTTTTAGAATTCGAATATAGCAAAATACCCTCAGAACCATTAAAACAAGACAATTGTATGCAGTAGGCGTTGAATACTTAAGTGATTTAAATTTGGTTGTTCTTGTTGAAACAAGAATAAACCAGTACCAATATTCTCCTGCCAACGTAGTCTTACAAACTAGTCAAGACCAGCAGAGAAACAAATATTAGCTGCATGGTTGCAATTAAAACTACTTGAGATCATTTTATTGAATTTATCAGTAATTACTTGATTCCTCATTTTGAAATTAATACTAATGATGTACTAATTATGGATAATTATGGATAATTATGGAATCCGTCATCGAGGGGATGTTGTTACTTTATTAGGAAATGAATTTATTAGTTTCAAATATATAAATTATTTCCGATTACAATTTATTAGATTGAATAATTTATCATAGTATTTTAAGGAACTTTCATTAACTGTAATTTGTAAGTTGATTGGTATCATGATTCAAATGTTGATCCAGATCAAAAATTTATGTTTTATTTTTGCCAGCTAATTTTTCACTGATTATATAATTTAAATTAAATGTAATCATTGATATAAATAAATAAACGATAAAAATCTATTGATTTAAAATTATTAAAAATTAAAATGGCGAAATTTATTATTTTTTATTTAATAATACTGTAAAATAATGCTTCAACTATAAGATGTATTTGTTATGTTCAGCTTAAATATTTGTGTGTGTTAAATAAAATGTCTTCAATAATTAAATGTAATCATTGATATAAATAAATAAACGATAAAAATCTATTGATTTAAAATTATTAAAAATTAAAATGGCGAAATTTATTATTTTTTATTTAATAATACTGTAAAATAATGCTTCAACTATAAGATGTATTTGTTATGTTCAGCTTAAATATTTGTGTGTGTTAAATAAAATGTCTTCAATAATTTATTATAATTTTGCAGATGGTTGATCCTGATCAAAAATTATTTTATCAGTGTAGTAAAGAGGCCCTTAATAGTTCAAAATGCATGTCATTGTTGGGAGAAATTGAAACTTTTCGAGTTGATGTTATAAATGAATGGTCGCGATGTGGCTTAGATGGTGTGGTTTGTCCGGCTGGGGGTTTCACTGCGCTCCCCATAAAAGCAAAGGGATTATATAGTCCATTATTAAGCTATATATTTGTTTGGAATCTTGTAAACTTTCCTGCTGGAACTGTGCCGGTGACCAAAGTCAGTCGGGCGGATATTGAAAACCTGCAGTCAAACCCAATTTTCAGATCTACACCAGTGCAAAGAAATATTTCAAATGTAATATTGAGGTTTCCAATTCAATTTTAGTTTACTTGATTTTTTCAGTTGCAAGAAAACACTGAAGGACTTTCGGTCAGTGTTCAATGCGTAAGTCTTCCGTGGAAAGAAGAATTGTGTCTTAATTTAATGAGAGAAGTGGAAACTATTCGTTTTGCTATATAAATATTACCTGATGAACAAAATTTTTCTAATAAATTTTTACTGGTTCTATTTCTTACTTTAATTATTTATTTCCCAATAGAGATGATAGAAAACACATTGTTACCTACAGCTATGCCATTGGACATAAATTAGGGGAAGGTTAGTCACAATTTATGGTCCGATATAAGTTATAATTAATTTATATAGAAAATAAACAGTTACTTGAAACTAGGACAAAAATTATGGGCATATATCATAGAAATGCAGAAAGTTTAATTATTAAATTCAATATTGTAATATATTTATTGTCATGGCCACTTGTGATTGCCATGGTAAATTATTAATAAATGCGATTGGTAAGGGAGCATCCATTAAGGACATCCCATGAGAAGGGGGACACTAGAGAGGGGCTCCTAGTGATTAGGAAATCCCAAGCAGCCTTGGTCGTTTAAATAATATACTTAATGGATTAATAATTTTTTTTGATTTTTCTATTATCATTTTTACATACTATATGGTAAGTCCACCATTTTCCCATTTGATCATTTAATGCATTGTTGGCAAATGGAGTTTAAGGATTTTAATTTATGTTTTCTGGGTTCCTGTGTGACTTCCACCTAAATGCCATCAAGATTACAATTCTGTTCCTCCTATGTACCCATGGTGATTACCATGTTGGTACTGTACATAGGGGTTGAAAATTCATGAGCATGTGAGCTCCATTTCTGGAACTACTCATGATATTTTCACTTTCGGGTTCTTGACTGCTGGTGAAAGGTCTTACGTCTTTATCTTTCTATATCCTGGTCTTTACTCGTCTATTTGTACAATTCCTATATCTATTTGTCATATTTACCCATTATTTATTAAGGTATCTTTCAAAAATTTGAGCAGCGTTCTGCCCTTATTTTTTGGTAAATTTAACCCCTATTTCATTTGTTTCATCACTGTATCGACTACACTTTCGTCCTAGTTTACTCCTTATCTTTCCTTGTATTTTTAAATTTGATTAATAGTTCAGTAGCTCCCGGCTCACTTCCCATTATTTTGAGTGGTTACAACCTTTTGCAGTCACTTTAATAAACACTACTCTCATATGCTACATTAAATCTTTTGACTTTTTGAAAATGTTTTTGATTTTACTTTCCTACACTATTCTACCAGTAGTTAATAAAAGACCTTTCAAAGCATTTTTACCACCATGCTCCTGAATCCCATCGTCGGCAGGGTAGATATTCAAATATTTAGTATTTCCAATAATTTTATTGTGCTCGTGGTGGGAAACGCGTGAATGGCGGGTTGAGAGGGTTCTAGGAATTTATTTTTATAAGATCGATTTCACTAAAATCTATATCAGTGTAGTTAGTACCTCATTTCTCATTTATCTCCTCTTTTCATTCTATATATGGTATTCTATAATTTATATAAGGAAGGGTTATAATACCATTACTTCATATATAACGCTTATCATCATAATTATTTAAACCCTTGCTTCAATATTCTTTTAATAACATCTTATTGTTGGGCTCAGAGCCACAATTTAAACAAAATAAAATAAAAATCAAAGACAGAGAGTGAGAATGATGGAACGAATCACTGCACATAAACATGCACCGCACAAAGATACTAAAAATCAATAAAAAACATATTAATCAAAACAAATTAAAAATATAACAAAAATTAAATAAAACAAATAATTAATTAAAATTCAGAAAATGCCTACAGACGCAATAAGAAAACATAAAGAAATAAAATAAACTGCCAAAACCTTGCAAAATAAGGTTTAGAAAAACATAGGCAGAAGTGGCGGCCAGAAAATAAATAAAAAGGGCTAAAAATAATATTACAAGAAAATAATGATAGAAATAAAAGTCAAATATAATATAAATTATGTAACAAAAAATAAAGAAAAATATATAAAAAATAATAAAAATAATTTTAAAGTAATAAAATAATTAAAAAGCCCTAAAAATGGCGGAAAATCGCCTATTGGTCGCACACATACACGAAAATACTATAAATACAGTGATGAATTTCATTATTTTTAACTTTTAATTTTAACTTTTATGCTCTTAACTGAACTATTTATCTGCAACAAAAACGAAACTTGAAAACGTAAGGAACTTATTTTGTCATTTTGGTATATGATAATGTAAATTTTTCTTAAATTAAAATGATGTGTAACGTTTTATTTCATTATTTTGCTTGATAATAAGTACATATATATCTATTTATAGTTCGACCCGTTAAAATCATATAGTTATTGTATGCCAATAGATGGTTCATGGGACCGACCGTGTACCGGCTAGTGGGTGAAAACCCTTAGTTGAGCTTGTGGGTCATGCCTCGTGAACCCCTCGGCAGTTCGCAGTCGGTTCCGGCTTTGTGCACGGGACCGCTACGCAGGGCGCCGTTGTATACTCGAGGCGGCTGCTGAAAATGTGGCCGGAGCGAGTCGTTTAAAATCACGGGAAGAGCGAACAACTCTAGTTAAGGGGGAAATTAGGTTAGATCATACATCGATCAACGAAATTTTTCAATTATTTCGAACAAAAATTTTAAAAATTTAAAAAACGGGCAGCAGGGATAAGGTATAAGTCGAACGTAACAAAAGATCTAGGTGAAATTTTCTCTGAAACATAAAAATAAAACATTAACAATGTGATTTATTTAAATTTTAAAATGATGACGAAAGTTGAATAACCAAATGGATCGTTAATTGGCGATAAATGTTCCACAGGAGAATAGCACTTTTTACCTTCACTGACTACCGAGACTGAAATGAGAAAACCCTCGAGTAACGCGTTATCGTCAAATACCCAGTGTTGCGGCAAAAACGAGATATCCACCATAAATCACTGTAGAGAACCCGCGATGGTTGAAGTAATAATCCGTATAGTTAGGAAGACGAGATGGAAGAACAAGAATAAAATCCCCAGACCTGACTATAATCAAAATCCATACGTAAACGGTATTAACACTCCATGACCTGATAGGACGCAAATTCTCAAACATCAAATTTCATCCAAAAATCCGAACCCGACAGTTTAAAATCAATAACCGTCACGGTTGAATGAGAGCGCACTTATTTTATGATCAGCATGACCGGCACAGACTGGAATTTTATTGTAAATCGATAGAATTTACTAATCATCGAAGCGCATCACGATTAAACAGATCGTAGAATTGGATTTTTATTTTTATTATCACTGAAAAGCAAAATGTAAGTATATGTATATTACCTACCATTAAATTTTGTCTATTAATTTTACAAACATAAAGATAATAATCCAATCGACTATCCGCGGCGCGATCATTCGTCCAGATGTTTCCATGCGACGATTCTAATGAGGATTCCCTCCACCAAATACCCTATGGTGCGATCGTAGTTATCGAAGTTAATCCGGCCAATAGATTGTAGTATAGGTGCAAAATTTTTGGATTAAATATCACCAACATTAGCATCACATTGTTCAGCGAACTAAATCCTAACCAGATTGAACTAAGTCAGGAACGTACGAGTATACGATTTGCTAAAAGACCCGTGAAGTTAACAAGAGCTGGGTACAGTCATATCACATTTTAGTTTCGTTACCGGAATCATTTAACCGTAATACCCTAACCCAAATGCTATTACTGGAATAATCTAAAAATAGTAGTCTAATTCGAAATTCTATTATGGGAATAATTTAATAGTAGTATCTTAATCTAAATCTTACCATAAGAATGAATTAACTGTCGCTTGATAATTAAAAATTTATTATACAAATAATTGGATAACCGCATTATAATTCTAACTCTTATTATACCATTAAATCAATAGTCGCGTCGTATTCTAAATTTGGTTACCTAAATAATCTAATGGTCATATTAAATGCTAAATTCTATTATACAAATAATTTAATAGCGGTATTGTATTTTAAAAATTTGGTTATATAAATAATCTAATAGTCACGTTAAATGCTAAATCCTATCATATAAATAATTTACTAAATACATTGTATTTTAAGATTTGTTACATAAATAATCCAATGGTCGGAATTCATTCTAAGTGTTGTTATGCAAATAATTTAATAGTCTCATCATATGCAAAAATTTATCATATGAAATAACTTAACTCACTACAGCGGGATGAAATTTACCGTCCAGGCCATGAATCAAGTCGAGAATCAGGGTAAATATAGTGAGGGAAATTCGTCAAAGGAGACCTTTTTAAATTTAACTAACTATGGAGAGATGTCTAACGGCGACAACGAGAGAAACCGACCCCAGATTGATTAATACGGAGGAAGGTAGGAAATACACCCGCGTCAGGGAGACCGAGACCCGTAACCTAAACGTGAAAGACTCAACTACTAAGACATCGACCGATTGAGTTAGAGAATCCCGACAAAGATGGAATAAATTTTGGGGTTTTGTTTTACACCAATTTATGGACGATCCCTGATAGTGGTATGAGGAAAACAAAACCCATGCTGCCGCCGATGTACTCCACTTCTCGACATAATGCAAATTCTGTTTATAAATTTCTTTTTTATTCTTGTTCATTTTTCTTTCCTACTAGCATGAAGAATAATGACGAATCTGCCAGTTCAGCGAGGATT